>JARBEQ010277458.1:0-18334 GCA_030265355.1 Tritonia tetraquetra
CTTTTCTAAGCGCTTGTGACCCATAGTGTTGCAGGCACCACGTCCTCAACCTTGATTTGTTTGAAGCCGTATGGCGGCCGCCGAAATGACCTTTCTGTGTCGATAGAGCCCTAAAACAGCAACAAACAAACAAACAATTTACACCCTTTTTAACCTTGGAATATCAAAGACTTGAGAAGATTCCACATTAATCATTAGGACAGAGCCATGAAATCTTTCAAAGGTCCAGATGAAGAAGTTAGCCACAAAAGCTGGGATTCAACCCCTTGACCTCCACATCCAGAGGCAACCACTGCTGTGCATGCCTCCTACCAAAAATTTAATTTGATGTTACTAAGTTAGGCATAGATACATGATAGTAGAGATCAAGGTAATTTGGAAGCAGTAGAAATGAAGATCCTGATGATAACCATGAGATAAGACATACCTGTGTGGGATAAAACGTTTTAAGAAGTCAGTTTAATTACTTATATCCTTTGAAAATGATGTTTAAAATCTTTAGGATTTAGAACAATATGAAAAAAATGTTGTCGAATTTTAATGCTTTCTGTCCTCTGATTCAACGACAATGGCGAAGGAGACTTTGTAGGTCACTGAGTAACGGCACAGACAGGCAGGGTATTCCCTTAAAGTTAAGTAGGCCAGATCGAGGATTAATCACAATGTTTATCTTGATTGTGACACCTTTTGTAATTCTGTCTTTTTTTTTTGGCCCCTGAGTGTTTTCCGTCATATCGACCTAAGCTATGTGTATTAGACAGATTACAGGAATGAAAGGATATTGTAAAGATGAAAGGGATTTTGTGGTTGCTTCAATTTAGTCTTGTTTCATTGACAGAGATGAACTGTACGAAAGTGACGATGAAGAAGAGCCTAATGATGACAAAGACAGTGATTTTGAAGAAGAGTTAAAGAAAAAGAAAAGGAAATCCCCCTCCAAAAAGAAATTAAAGTTACCCAAGCAAAAGTCCACCACTGAGGATGAAGCCGAAAAAAAAGTTTCTTCGCTGGAGGATCCACAGACAGAGGCATCACTGACAACCATGTAACTTGCATCAGTTTTATGCCCTTTCCTTCTTTTGTGTTTTGATCAACTTATTATGTTGCGTGAATTTCTGTAGCTTGGGCTGTGAAAAAAAGATACTTGATTTGTCTAGGTGTAGGTGGGTTTATTCTTTCAAACTTTTTTTTTCTAATGACAGGATTTCCCTTGTTTCAAACATTTATGTTCCAATAGCACACAAAGATTTCATTTGACTCGCATTTGGTTCTAGATAGAATAAGTCAAGACAAAATCATTGAATGATATCTCCTTCATATTCTTTTCTTTGTAATTGTTTTTTCAGAGAGGAAGTGATTGCTTCCAAAAGTAAGAAGAACAAATCCTTACGTGGTCGGAGATCTGGGTCAAGAGGTCGAGGACGAAGCAAGTCAGGAGGTCAAAGTAGGAGTACAAGTCGGGACGTGTCAGAAACACCAGGGTAATTTGTTACTCTCCTTTTCATTGTTTTTGGTTTTTTTTGTCAATTTTTTAAAGATTTATCTTGTTGAATTGTGTAAAATGTGTATTACTTTTATCACTGTGTAATAATAGAATGAATTTTAACAATATTTGAATTCAATGTTTTGATGAAAATTCACTTTTTTTCCTCTTAGGGAAAGGACATCGCAAAAAAGGAAGCAAGTAAAGAAAGAAAAGCAGCCCGTAGAGAGAAGAATGTCCCGTAGACATAAAGGTGATGGTGCAGATGAAGACGTAATAGCGAGTATTTTGGACACAGCGCCAAATCAAAATGAATTGAAACGACTGGCTATTGATGGGTTTCAAAATCAACTTAACCTTGGACGTCGACGAAGGGGCAAAGGAAAAACTATTGATGATGTACAGCATGATGTTATAACTTCAGATTATACAGTCGTCGATGGCAAAGGATGTTATGAAATAATAGAAACACAACGTGATCCTGACAAATCATTTATGAAGTCAGAAGAAATTAACGGTTGCCAGGAATCCCGACAAGACACAGAGACGAGCAAAGCTGGGTTGGAGGAGGCGGGGGATATTGATCATATACAAATAAATGGTGCTACAGGAAATGTGGAAAATGATGCTGGTGAAACGGTCACCGAGGAGTCCGTGGAAATGGAAGCAACCTCTTCTGATTCTACACAGAATAAGGATGCAGATCTGTCACGTTCCAACAAAATACAAGGGGGAAATGCAATTCAACACAATCATTCACAACAACCAGATGATGGGATTCAGGTACAGCAAAATGGCACTAGTCCATCTGTATCTTCTAGTAGTTTACACCATGTTGGCAGCAAGTCCCATCTTTTTGAACCAGAGAAACTCAAACAGATGGTCAAAAAGCTTTCTCATATAGCTTCCCAGGTTCCTAGAAATTTAGAACAATCGCATAAGATTGTCGAAAATAAAGATCTATCATTGGAATCCAGGGCAGCAGAGAACAGGGTTACTGAAATTAATGATGTACCATTGGAATCCAGGGTGGCAGAGAATATGGTTACTGAAAATAAAGATGTATCATTGGAATCTAGCGAGGCAGAGAAAAGGTCAGTGAACCCCCAATTCACGAACGAGGATGCACATCTGCCAATATCTGGTGAAGATAAGGAAGTGAACAATGAACCCCTGGCTGAAGGAAAGGGTTGTGAATCTTGTGAGGTAGAGGAACCTCAACCTTCAGAGAAATCAGCCACACCCACCGTTTCGTCAGAGATTGAGGAGACACCGACTGTGATGGAGAGCACTTCTTCTGTCCCTGAAATTACTGTAACCGACACACATTTACAAGAGTCTGGTGAAGACAAAGTTATTGAACATGTTGTTAAAGAAAGTATTCAGGTGGAATTAGACACAAAGGAATCTGTGGATTCCTCTGAACCGGTGGATCCATCACTCACAAGTTCAAACGTTAATGAAGACGTCAATCAAACTAATAATTCTCTGCCCAAGAAAGGCAGTTCACGAAGAAAGTCCATTCCCCACAGGAGACATCAGAGGGACTCGCCTGTCCACAAGCCTGCGGAAAACAGTGAGGATGACAGCAAACTTTCAGAGCTTGAGCAAAAACCAGATGATGAAATACTAATGGAATCAAATGAAAATGTGGAATCAGAGACTCCTGTATCAAATCATGATGCAGACGAAAGCAAAGACGTTGAAGAAAATGAGAATTTGAATAACACGGCTGATGATATGAAGTCAGGTGTAGAAGGTGAATGTGAAGGTGAGAATTTGGTCCTTGAAATAAATCTTAAGTCTGAAAAAGAGAAAATGATTTATTCAGCGCAGAACAGTGAAGAGGAAAATGGAGGAGATGAAGATAACAATGAAAAAGAGGGTACAGATGATGAAGAAGATGATGCCCAGATTATAGATCTGGAAGATGATGTTGATGATCACGAAAGGGAAGATGGTGTTACTACTCATGGACAGCCTACAGATTTAACGGATGGAGAATGGAGGGTTCCCCCAGGAATTGCTGAGTTAAGTGACGACAAGCCAGAAGATATGGAGGACGAGGTCGATGCAGTTATCAGTGCTGGGTCTGAAGATACACAGGATTCGTCCATTTGTCACTTGTCTGAAACCCCAAATACCAACATGTCCAGTGGTAAAAGTGCTCAAAATATATCTGAAGAGGAAAAGAATGAAGCAGAAACCACCATTGTGCAAGATCAAACAATTCTGACAACATATGCATCAAAACCATGTGACAATGAAATCAAAGACATGCGCACACAAAGCACTACAGGTGAAAACTACCATCATTTATCCTCAGACATTGAGCCTGTCCAGGCTTATCCCTACGCATTGTCCACTTACCATGATATGGGCCAGGAGGAAGAGGCTATGGACCTGTCAATGCCTCGGAAAAGGCAGGAAGAAACGAACAGTGCAAGTGATGCAGATCAGGTGAAGCAGATTGAGGCAATTGGCAACAAAAACGTTTTTTCATTCTCAACCGATGATTCTTGTCCCAAAGAAGAAACCACGGACATGGAAGTCCAGGATGAAGTTGATGGTGTTGTGTCCAGGGGAGACCAAAATGTTAGTAATGAAGAGAAAAGCATGGTTAGAGATGATAAAATAGTTCATGTTTCAAAGGGAGAAGCATCAACCGCCTATTCTCAACATTCAACACAGAAGGCGGCCGATACTGCTGAGACACAGCTTGTGCCTGAGAGTCCTGAAGAAGTGGAAGATGAGGGAAAGGAAGATGTCACTGTACCAGAAGATGAAACCAAACATGGGGGTAAAGGCACTGAAGAAACAGAAAACAGCGAACAAGCATATAAAACTGTTGGAAAAGAAGTCGGGGAAGGTGTACAAAAAGATGCTGAGACCTCCTTGCAAGACGTGTCGGAAGAAGTCCTGAATTCCAGTGCTGATAAGGATCACGGCTTGGCTGAAGGTGAAGAAGATGATGAAAATGTAGAGATCTCGTCTGATTCAAATGATGAAGATATGGAAATAGATGTAGAAATGGTGGAAGAAGAGGAAGGTGGTGAAGACAGTGACTTACGGGATACACTTGTCCGAGATTCAATAAGAAGTGAAGATGGCACCTTGGATGAAGAGCAGGAAGTAGAGGACAATGGAGACAGTCGGACAGAAAGAACAAGTAATGTGGGGTCAGTGACAGGAAAGCAAGATTCAACCTCCAGTTGTCAGCGTACAGACGACATCTCCATGGAAACGGATGATGCTGACCGCGTTGACCAATGTCAAGAAGTCACCAAAGATGAAAGGGAAAAAGATGAGACAATGGACAGAGTGTCTAAAAACGATGCTGCAAATGTAGCCACACATGTTGTGGAAAGTGTTATGGATGAAGTTGTAGAGAAGGCTATGAAAGAGATTGGAGACGAGCCTGTAGGAGAGGTAGAGGGAAAAGCTGAAGAAGAAGCAAGTGAACAGTCATCAGAGTTTGTTGAAAATGTAGTGGACGAAAATGGAAGAGCAGAAGATGAAGAAAACACTGGAGAAGCTGTGGACGAAATTGACATGAAGACTGATGGGGCTGTAGAAGAAACTGACAGGGAGACTGATGGGGCTGTAGAAGAAACTGACAGGGAGACTGATGGGGCTGTAGAAGAAACTGATAGGGAGACTGATGGGGCTGTAGAAGAAACTGATAGGGAGACTGATGGGGCTGTAGAAGAAGCTGATCAGGAAGAAACCAATGAGGATATTGAGGAAGAAGTCGATATGGGCAAGGAGGGTGGGGAGGAACTTGTTGAGGAAGAAGCTGTCAAGGATATTGAGGAAGAAGCCGATATGGGCAAGGAGGGTGGGGAGGAGCATGTTGAGGAAGAAGCTGTCAAGGATATTGAGGAAGAAGCTGATGAAGACCATCAGGAAGAAACCAATGAGGATGGGGAGGAACATGTTGAGGAAGAAGCTGATGAAGACTGTCAGGAAGAAACCAATGAAGATGGGGAGGAACATGTTGAAGAAGCTGTCAATGAAGACCATGTGGAAGAAAACAATGAGGATGGGGAGGAACTAGTTGATGAGGATGTAGAGGAAGAAGGTGACGAGAATAATGAGAAAGATGCTGATGTAAATAATGAGGGTATTGAAACAGAAGCTGATGAGAAAGGCGAGGGACTGTTTGAGGAAGATGCTGATGTAGACAATGAGAAAGAAACCAATGAGGATATGGAGGAACTCGTTGATGAGAATGTAGAGGAAGAAGCTGTCAAGGATAATGAGGAAGAAGCTGCTGACGTAGACAATGAGAAAGAAACCAATGAGGACCTAGAGGATCTCGTTGATGAGAATGTAGAGGAAGAAGAAGGTGTCAAGGATATTGAGGAAGATGATGACATAGAGAATGAGAAAGAAACCAATGAAGACATGGAGGAACTCGTTGATGAGAATGTAGAGGAAGAAGCTGCTGACGTAGACAATGAGAAAGAAACCAATGAGGACCTAGAGGATCTCGTTGATGAGAATGTAGAGGAAGAAGCTGTCCAAGATAACGAGGAAGATGATGTTGTTGAGGAAGAAACCAAAGAGGATAGTGAGGAGCAAGTTGATGAGGATGTAGAGGAAGAAGCTGTCAAGGATAATGAGGACATTGAGGAAGAAGCTGAAAGGGACATTGAGAAAGATGTTGATGATGAGAGAGAGGAGGCTGAAAAGGATGAAGATGCTGAGGTGGATAGGGAAGAAGTAATTGAGGACAATGAAGACAGAGAGGAAGATGCTGATGTTGAGGAAGAAGAAATGAATGAGGAAGAAGCTAAGGAGGACGAAAATGATGCCGAGGTGGACAGGGAGGAAGAAGCTGTAAAGGATGACGATGCTGAGGTGGAGAGGGAGGAAGGAACTAAAGAGGACAGTGAGGAAAAAGCTGAGGATCCTGATGTGGATGAGGAAAAAAGCAATGAAGATGTTGAGGAAGACACTGAAAAGGATGAAGAAGATGCTGAGGAAGAAGTTGAGGATGTTGTGAATGAAGCCGAAAAGGATAATGAGGAGGAAGCTGTCATTAATGAAGAGGACAGAGAGACAGAAGTTGGTGATGTTGAGGAAGAAGTTGAAAAGGATACTGAAATTGATGAAAGAGAAGTGGTTGAGGAGGCAGAGGAAGTTGTCAGTGAAGATAGAGATGAAATAACTGAAAAGGATATTGTGGAAGACACTAATGTGGACTCTGTTAAAGAGACTATCGAGCAGACAGAGGAAGAAGCTAGCATGGAACCTGTGGAAGATGGTGAAGTGGAGGGAGATAAGGAGGCAGAGGAGGAAATGTTTGACCAAGGAGGACAAGCTTTTGAAGATGCTGATAAGGAGGATAATGGCAAGCCTGATGATTGGAATAGTGAAGCCTCTGAACCTACTGAGGAATTAGATATGATTTCTGATAAAACTGAAGAAGCCTGTGAAGGAGAAAAGGGACAGCCTAATGAGGAAGGGCGTAGGGATGATGCTGAAGAAGAAATGGAAGTGGGTGGAGAGATTGCAGATACGGAAAAGTCAATCGAGAGTCAAAATTCTAAATCTCACGACGCGTCATTAGATGTCAGGGATGATGGATTGTCACATGAAATAGAGACGAAGTATTCTTGCAAGTCACATGACACGGAGATGCTGCCTTTACATGCTCACATGGCAGATGCAAGTGAAGAAGGTGGTGAGATCACAAATCATGATAGCGTAGCAGAAAAGGAAAAGGTTGTGTGTAGTGGGGAAGAGAAAGGTTCAAATTTTGAAGAAAGAACAGAGCCAACGATAATCAGTACGGCTGAGGTCCAGGAGAGTGATTCTACAGCAGAGGAGAGGAAGGAAGAAGGAGATACGCAAATGACTCATGGAACTGAAAATGAACGGGCAGAGAACGTTGAAAATCGACAAGAGCTGGGGGAAAAGGAAGATGATAGTTTGGCTACATCAGAGGAAATTGAAGCACCAAAAATTGTTCAAGGCCGTGTCTCTTCCAATGAACAAGTAGAAGCTTTGCCGCCAGCTTCGGACGTTGATGCTGAATCTATCAAGCAAAACAAAATTGTGCCTCATGCTGATAAGACTGAAGAAACAAGTCATGCTGGCTTACAAGGATGTGATGATTTAGAAAAAGAAGGCAGTGATAACTTAGAACGAGCCACTGACAAATCTACAGATTGTACACAAATGGAAGAGCAGACTGCTGAAGTTCCTGCCAGTGTCAATGACGACAAAGCTGAAATCAAATCAGATGAGATCAAGGAAGAGGTGAAGCAAGAAGAGCTTGATGAGAACTCTCTTGTCCACAAGTCATCAGCCCACGATAAGAGGGAGGACATAGTCCTGTACCCAGACAACAAAGCCTATTGTGGTTCTCAGAGTCGCTGGCAGCTGGTGTGTGATCACATCGATGAATGGACAGATCTGTCCCTGCAGTTGAAAGGGTCAATCAAAGAAAAGCAGCTGTCCAAGATCATCCGAGACGACTTCCTGCCTGAGATTCCATCTATTATGGCTGACAAGGTAAGAATTCCCTGTTGCTTTGGAGCAAAAACATTTACAGACATGCCATGTACTGTTATCTAAAGAGACTGTCCTGTTTTTTTGTAATTTTTAAACTTGTCAAATGGTCTGTTTTAACCTGTCATTTGAGCTGTGTGGTTTTAGTTTTATACACACACGTTAAAATTCAAGTTTGTAAATTTTAGATAAAATTTGGGGTAATTTATATGCTTGGGGATTTATCATGGCTGTTTTAAGAATCCTTGCTTGTGATTAAAAGTAGTTTATGTATATATCTATATTTATTTTTATTTAAGGAAAAAGCAAGACTGGAGAGAGCAAAAGAAATGATGCCTAAAAGATCCTCATATCGTCTGGAACTAAAAAAGCTTGAGGAAGAAGAACAAGTATGTAAAGATGTTGCAGACAGAATTTGCTCTCTACAATATGTGAAATATGATTATTTCTTTAGAAGTAAAAAGCAATTTCATCTTATAAGAACCCCCCCTTTGTCCTTTGTCTTCTGTCTGCCAGAACCATGGTATTAATTCTAGGCTATATTAATTATTTCACTTTGTAATGGGATTGTGGGGGAAACGAAGATTCTTAGTCCTCTTTTTCTTTTTGATTTATCATTGATAAGGGAATAGTGTCTTTCACTCTCACACCAATAAGAAGTTTGCAAAAAAGAGGGATTGATGAACATTTATATAGCGCAGTCCGCTTCTGGTCCTGATTTTTTTTTCTTTACTTGTGAAAATGGTTATAATAAACCCATTTGTCTGGTCCCTTCCAGTTTATCTTATAGAGTGGTCTGCGCTGTATATTATTTTAGACATAAGGAAAATGGTAACTTGTTTGAGCAAAACTTATTTTTATATGAATATGTATTGTCTTGTAGGAACGCAGACTCCGTGAGGTGGAAGAAGAAGAAGAGAAGCAGCGTGCTTTGCTTGAGGAGGAGAGAAGGCAGCAAATGAAAGAGCTGGAGGAGAAGAAGCAGAGGGAAGACAGGGAGAGAGCAAGACAAGGTAAGATTGACATGGCTCAATTGAAGATCTGCTGAGTCCTGTTGTTGTTTTGTTTTTGTTTTTTTTTGTTTTTTTTGGGGGGGGGAGGGTGTTTAAGATATAGGACTGTCCTCTCAAATTCAAATGGCCGGATTTCACTTAGTTGTTTTTTTTAATGGAATTTGTAACATGTCTTCACAATGGATTTTCTGCCTTCTCATCATCACAATGTCCTGTTTGTGTTTTGTTTTTTTCCAATTCTGTTTTTGTACTGTCTAGAATTGGAGGGGTTGTTAAAGGCTGCCCTTAACAGTACAATGACATTTTCATTAGGCAGCTGGTTTTCCTCAATTGCGCTGAATTAAGTGTTATGTATTGTCGGGTGTTTGGGGAGAAGTTGGTATCTGTTTGTAATTGGAGCAAGGAAAAGTTGTCGTTATATATGTTATTTCATTGGCTGTTTTGTAAAGGGGCAGATTGTGAATGATATTTTTCATTGATGATAAGATTCCTTAGTTTTTGAGTACATCTAAAGCGAATCTCTCTTTTTTCTATGTCATAGACGTGATCTAACAAAATGTGATGTTTTCTTGATGTGAATTGTACACATGACAATGAGATTTCTGTTCAATCCTATTATTACAGAAAGAGCCAAACGTGCACAACTTAGGGAAGAACGAGCCAGGTTGATTGCTGAAGGAAAAGAAATTCCTCCTGAATTGATGAATGGGTTGAAACAAGACGAGTAAGTCTACGGTTTTTTCTCCCCTTTTTATATCCAGTTTTACTAAGTAATGACATTCATTAAATTACGATGACAGGAACCCAAACAACCTATGTAAATTTATTTTTTTCTGAACTTCTTTCTTTGTTGCTTTCTTTATTCATGGTTTCATCTTATTTATTTTACGCCCTTTTTTTTTTTGTTGTTGATTCTTGTTATATTTTTGTTTTTTTTTATAAACATCCTTTTTTTATTTCAATCATCGTCCATAGTTGTTACAAGGAATTTATTTACTTTTCTTTCAAGAGGAATTTGTTCCTGTTGGAAATAATGAAAAGATTAATAATTTTTTGTCCAATTTTCATGTAATGACTTTGAAGAAATTTATATTTCATTTCTACACGGTGTATTTCCAGTGCTGCTGATCAAGACGAGGCAGAAGATTTGATGTACTACACATTAAGACGAGGTAAATATTCTTGTTTTGTTTTTAAATGAATATATTTTTGTGGCATGTCATTGCAATTATTGTGTATTTGACCTGCAATTGTAATGAATACTTTCTGTTATAAACATGGGTTTGTCTTTAGCAGGGGTTCCCTAACTGGAGTGCATGAACTCCGAGGGGGTGCGTGAGTCCATGTGTTCATGGTGTATTTCATTTGCAAACAAATCTCGTGCGATTTATTTTCCTTCTCATTTCCAATTTGATTTTTTGTTCTCCTTCCAGTGTTGTCCAATTTGAAAGACAAGGAATTCTCATGGCCGTTCTGGGAGGCTGTGGAGGAAAACAACACCTCTGATTACTTTGATGCCATCTCGGTAAATTATTCTTGTTATTGGATTTGTTTTAGTGATGATTGGGAATTATAAATCTTTTTGCTCAGTAAAATCTGTAAGAGCCTATAGGCGCATGGCGCTGGGGATTGACCTAGTTTTAGTGGCATAAAGCGGATAGATGACAATTTGTAACTTTCTGGATAGGAGACGGGTCTATTGCTGATCACTTTTCCAGCTCAGAGTTGAGAATTGGCACTCATTCTACACCAGGGCCGAGTGAGGCTTTCAGAGTAAAGTTTCTTGCCCAGGGAACTAACAAAGTTTGCAAATCGAGTTGATAAGCAAATCTGTAGACTGGATTTATAAATTATAAACTTACTAGTCTTATGCCCTTGGCAACACATTTTAAGTCATTTTAGGCGGGACCTCCGAATTATATACACATGTGTGGTCTAAAAAAAAGTTTTTAGCGCCCTTTTCAACACATAAAAGTCATCAAAGCGGTTCAACAGAATTTGAGAAGATTCCATGTGAATCTCCAGGGCAGCGCCATGAAAACTCCAAAAGGACCAGAGAAAAAATCTGGCACCAGACAGGACTCGAACCCCTGCCCTCTGCTCATGTGCTGTATTTATCCCCAAGCATTTTCCATGTCTTCATGACCGTGTTTGTTTCATTCCTCGTAACATTTATGTAGGGGAGATGGCCCCAATGTCGGACGCTTTTTTTTATTGACCCAATGTCTGGCATTCCTCATAGACATGCTGGAAAATGAGGGTTTTTAAAACTAAAAATAGCGACAATGCAAAAGATGAGTTTTGTTAAAATTTACATTTTGAGTAAAAATCTCATTTTCCTGCACGGCTTTGAGAAGTGTCTGACATTGGGGCAATGTAATAAAAGTCTGACATTGGGTCCATCTTCCCAAGTTGGATTTTTTTTTTTTAACACAATTATGATCTCCTTTCATTCCATCTGTCTTACAGGAGCCGATGGACCTCCTTCAGATAGAGAAAAGAATGGAGGAGAGAGGCTATAAGGACGTGGAAGAGTTTGAGAGACAAGTCAACCTGGTGTTTGATAACTGTTTGTCCTACCATGGCAAAGATAGTGGTGAGTAACATATTTGACTATTTTCCATAGTGACACATAAGTGGGAATTTATACATTTTGAGATATTAGTATCATTATCAAGAGCAGCAGTTCCTGTCTATAATATACTTTAAAGCTGGCATGTCCAAAGTCTGGCCAGGGGGACCATAGTGGCCAGTGTTCAGTATTTCCACCAGCACGCAGCCTCTGTGGCCCTCAATGTTTTGTTCGTCATTTGCATTTGAATGTCGGGCTGAATGGTCGGCCCCCACACATTATGACCTCACCAAATCTGGCCCTCTTTGCAAAAAGTTTGGGCACCCTCGCTTTAAAGTATCCTGATAGGTTAAATGTTTGCTGAGATTTTGCGGAGTAAAGCCGATAGACATTGTACATCAATCACAAACCTACCAGGGTTTTTCATATTTTTTTAAGAAGAGCTCCATCAGCATTTTGAGTCCATATCTTTTTATAGTTAGGGGGTCCCAGTGGCACAGAGGTACGGTTCTCGCCTCTGAAAAACCCTTGGCAGTCAAAAATCGATAAGAGTAGGCCGCAAGGCCACTGTCCGGGCAAAATTAAATCCTACCACAAGAAGAAGACAAAGGTCACAGTGGGTTGATCACCTGCTTGGCTTAATACCTTGATCCAGAGAAATCCACCTTCATTGTGCTGGCCCTACACTGTAATGGTAAAAGGGAACTGGATAAGAAGAAAGAAAGATCTTTTTATAGTTTATTAATGACATTGTTTTTTATCTTTCTTATTTAGACTTTGGTTATATGGCTGAAAACTTGAAAGGCATCTTTGAAAGAAGCATGAGTCGGGCATTCCGTGTCTACGTAGATACACCAAGGCCATCCAGAGGAAGAGGGCCGTCGTCTTATGAATACGATTATATGCCCACTGGTTACCGTGGGCGACCATGCTACAAGGAGGTGAGTGGTTCATTATTATGGACTTTGATTCATTTGTTAAAAACTGTGTTTTATTATTTATAGCACAGTATAAGGGTTGCTTTGTAGCATAGTGATAACGGTTCCGCTTCTGAGCAGAAGGTACTGTGTTTGAATCCCGGCGGTGACGGTGGGATTTTTTCCTTTGAACTTTCTCAAGTTTTTATGGCTTTGACCCTGTGGATGTCCCGGTTTTGATATGACCTCCTATAATGTGTTGCTCAGCAGAGTTTTTTTGTTTGTTTGTTGTTTCATCATTTATTTGCATAATAATATACATCATATATATATGTGTAATACACACAAAATGGATACACCAAAAGTAGTGATACCACTTATTTTTAAAAGTTTGAAGTTTTACGCCCTTTTTAACACATAAAAGTCATACCAAAGGCGGTTCAATAGAACTTGAGAAGATTCCACGTGAATCTCCAGGGCAGAGCCTTGAAAACTCTGAAAGGTCCAGAGAAAAAATTCCGCACCAGGCAGTACTTGAACCCCGGTCCTCTGCGTCCAAAGTCTAATGGCGTGACCACTGACCTAGGGACACCCCCTACCACTTATTTAGTTAACTCACTTCATGCATAAACCTTACACCGAAAGGTACTAATAGGTTATTGATAAAGAAAGAAAGAAAGTTTCACTCACCACCAAGTCCACCCTCACTACTCTGCTGATAACCCACTGACTACTGGATCCGACACAGTCTTGGACTTCGCTTTGTTTTCTCAAACTGCGTGAGCGCCTTGAAATTTTTTAATCAAGGGAAACAATCATTGTAATTCCCCTTGCAAAAATACAATTGGGTTATTTCCCTTTTGTTGATTGTAACACATCTGACAGATATTGTTCTGCGCTGTTTGTTTTCCTGTTTACAAAACCGATTTTCGATGTTTTAGATCCATTTACAGCCCCTAGGTCAGATCTAGACGAGTCAGATGAAGCTGGTAGTGATTCTGACCAAACTAGAAAGGGGATTTAGCTCACGATGTGACCGATAGTGAAGTTGAAATGATACCTGGTTCTTGGTCTAGCTTAGCAAGCTTCCACACCACCTCCAGAATGAGTGCCGTAACCACTTGGCCATGGACACTTACACACCACATCCAGAACAAGTGTCATAACCACACGGCCATGGATGCCTCCACACCACATTCAGAACAAGTGTCATAACCACACAGCCATGGATGCCTCCACACCACCAAAACATGTTTCTTCTTAAAAAGTGCGCAAACCGCCAATGAAAGGCATTTAGATTTGAATTTTAACTGAATTGGCAATAGACATATTTATCTTATTCAATTTTCCGTACATGCTCTCTCCATTCCAGGATTCTGATTCCGATTCAGAACAAGAAGGAAAAGTGATGTATCCATCAGCGAGAAAATGGGGAGAAGAGGCCACACCTGCTGCAATGTAAGTAATAAAAAGAAGTAAGATTTAGTCTGCATTATTCGTCTCGGGTTTCTGTGAGTGGCGGCCTCGTAGTATTTGGAAGATTCACTATAACAACATTAATGATAACTGTATCAGGAAAAAAGGAATATATGTGATATTGCCATAAAAATAGTCATAGAGAACAAAGTGGTCTGCCACAGTGAAAATCGAACCTAAGATTGCCAAAGGCAACTTTGCCTCACCAGAGATAGAGGGTCACCTGTTTAATTAACTGAGCTATCTGCCATTTTAGTGAGGCTGAGCTGTTGTTGGCAGGCATATGTTCAATTACCATTGTTATAGAAGAGGGTCTCCCACTCAATTAACTGAGCTATCTGCCATTCCTCTATCTTTGGTGAGGCTGAGCTGCTGTTGAGCTCATAGAATACTCCTTTCAGTTGTTTGGGGTTGGCAGGTCTGTTAAAACCTTAAATGTGGTAGTCAATGAGTTAATATAAGTGTCGTCTGTCCAGCAATGGTAATGACAATAGCACCAGAAAGGGAGGAAGATGTGATAATGCTAGTTAGAGATGAAAAGTTGTATACAACATTGAGATGTGAGAAAGCATGGGTTTGATTCTTTCTTCTTTCTTTCTTATCCAATTCCCTTTTACCATTACAGTGTAGGGCCAGCACCATGAGGCTGGATTTCGCTGGATCAAGATATTAAGCCAAGCAGGTGATCAACCCACTGTGACCTTTGTGGTAGGGATTAATTTTGCCTGGACAGCGGCCTTGAGGCCTACTCATACCAATTTTTAACTGCCAAGGGTTCTTTAACATGTGCAACATGCACACGGGACCTCCAAGTTTATCGTCTGTCTCAGATATGACTAGGTTCTTTGATCCCACCTACCTGAATAGGATCAGGGGAGTGACATATAGGTTTTCACCAAGTTTCACAGAGAAAAATACCCGACGCTGCCGGGAATCAAACCATGTACCTTTTGCTTCAGAGGCAAGAACCGTACCTCTTCGCCTCTGGGACCCCAGGTTTGATTCTCACTGTTGCATACCTTTTTATTTTGTGTCTATTTTTCACATTTTCCTCCTTCCATGATAATTTTTGTCTTCATTCTACTCAATGCTACTTCACTCACCAATTTTATTTTTTTTAACGCAAACTTTTATGTTATCAACAGACCTGTAGATGGGGACAAGTATGATCCAGATTATAAGGTAGAAGAGGATGAAAACAAAGATGAGGAGACTGAGCTACGGCCTAGAGCCACCTGGAGCTATAGGCGAGAGATGTCTGGTCTGTCTGCAGCTGATTTTGAGGCTTACATTCCAGGCAAACGGACAAAGGAAGATCCAGCTCCTGATACACCGATACCGCCCAAGAAAGGCATCGACCTTAGCAAATTTGCTGGCGCTAAATTCCGCTATGCAGAAGAGGTGCTTACTCCCAAATCGCGCCGTATGCCCACAATGATCATTAACGAATATGTGAAATCGAAAGCTCCAAAGCCTGTTCAAAAGCAACAGACTCCTGCTGCCACTCCAGGTTCCTCAGGGGCTACAGCCACCCCTCCAGGAATCAAAGTGGTGAAAATTTCAAAAGAAGAATATGCAAAGCTTTTGGCCGAGAAGAAAATCACAATCGTGGATGGCAATAGTAAAGCAGGCAAGGTGATTAAACTACAGGCTGGTCTTCAACTCAAGGCTACCCAAGGTACGCCTGCCACTACTGCTGTTGCTGGTGCTCCCGATGCCATCTCTCTCAGTCCATCTGTTGCCGGGACACCATCCACCACAATCCCTACCACTCCTAATGCCCCAGTCAATGCTCCCCCTGCTGAAGTCAAACCCCAGCCATCATCATCTGGGTCCATAACCAAGAGAAAAGATCCTATGCCGGAGATTTCGTCGGGGCCCAAAGCTGATATCAAAGCCAGACTGAGAGAAATCAAGGGTAGAATGGCCAGTAAGTTGAAAGCCGCAGAGAAGGTGGAAAAAGTTTATGAAAATTCCAAAGTTGTCAATGGAGAAACTATATTTAATGTGGCACCTCATAAAATGAACGACGAAGTTTCCAATATTTATGGAGTTGAAAGCAAAAAAAGAATTGTACCAGCCAGTCGATATATGGATACCAATACTCAGCGTTTTGTGGATGAAATGGAACAACGGCAGCGTGGGGAAGCAAAGAAAAGAGCCATAGAGGAGGAGGAGGAGGATGATGAGGAGGAAGAGACAATGAAAAGGGTGAAAGAGCCACCAAAGAAGAGAGTGCGATTCGTCGATGAATGCTTGGAGGAGAATGAAGGAGGAATAGAAGTGGAAGAACTTAATCGTCGTCTTTGGACTGACAGTAGTGAGGATAAGCAAAGGTCAGAAAAGTCATCATTATATTCATCGTCATCATCATCAAGCACATCGTCATCTTCATCAAGCTCCATCCTCAGCTCTCCCAAAACATCTCTATACGATAAATGGAAGTCCAAAGCCAAAAGAACATTGATGGGCTATAACGATTCTGAACCTGTGTCTAAAGTTTCTAAACCTGACCACCCATTCATCATACCAAAACCTAAAAGAGAGTTTACCATGCTTCGTTCCAACAAACCACACACCCCGTTAAAAATGAAATTCATTAATGAGAAGAAAAACAAAGTGAGCACAGAATCTGAATCCATGGATTCCACATCGTCCATTCAGACGGAGAGTAGTAGTAGCCTCTCAAAGGAGGAAAGTCACCCAGCTGGAAACCCTCATTCCACGTCGTCCATGCACACAGAGAGTAGTAGTAGCCTCTCAAAGGAGGAAAGTCACCCAGCTGAAAACTCTCATTCCATGACGTCGAGTGATGACACTGTGAATATGGACACGGCAGAGTCTTGTGCTATTTTAGAAAATCCACAACACCAAGAGGTGAAAACACCTCCACCCCTTTCATCCCACTCACCACCACCACCATCTTTATCGGCATCGTCATCACCACCACCATCCCCACCACAATTGCAGTTGCAATCCTCACCACCTACACAATTATCCAACTCATCAGTATTGCCCACAGTTGAAAATACAGAAACACCCTTGTCTACTTCGTCATCATTGTCATCGTCTTCATCATCATCATCAACAACAAAAACGACAGCAACAACGCATAAAGGTTTTGCTTTGTCCAATCTGACTTCACACTTAGCCAACGCCATGGCACAAAAGAAGAAATCTGTCTTGTCGGAGGAAAAATCATCGTCAGGCTCTCCACGTCCCCTCAGTCCTCCGTTGCTAGAACCTATTGAGCCATTGTATCTCCACGAGGAAGATGGAGCCATAACCAGCAGCCGAAGCCACAGCATTGTAATAGAGGAACGGGAAGCACCATGCTTGGAAGATGAAGAAGATGAGGGAGAAGATGATTCCGAGATGCCAGTCCTTATTCCCGACCAGCTCCCACCTCCGTCTCTGATGGAACCTGGCTCGGACAACATCTTTCAACGGATGATGAACCCAGAAACAAATGCCAGTTAAAGGGGGAGGCCTGGCTTAGATAACAGCTTTCATCTTACAGCACATGATGAACCCAGAAACAAATGCCGGCAATATTATATATATGAATTCTTTAACCTCCTTTTGTAACATCCAATTTTATTTTTTAGTTTACCTCTATTTTCCCTGTTTAGTTGCTTGAAAATTATGATTTAGGTAATGCATTGTAATATGATTTAGCAATAGACAGAAAATTCTTAATTTTTATGATATAATAATACGATATATGTCCATGTATTTTATGACATGTATCCTTCTTTATTGGAAACAAAGGTTTAATTTGAACTTAAGTTACCTGCTATTAATTTATTGTATAAAGCTAGTTGTTTTGAGATGTAAATCTATTCAGCTGGTAGTTCAGGTTAACATGAATTTATTAACCAAGTTAATGCTGCTGGAAATTGAAGATAGCTAGTTGCAATGAATTTGAAATGTGTCAGAAAGTTATTTTCATTAATGTATAATTGTTTCTTTAGTTTAAATCCTATTTTTGATAAACAGATTACCCCAACATACCCTTGTCAACTATCAAGATTGTTATATTACAAGTGACATGATTTGGTACCAAATCTGTTCCACGGCTATTGATGGCAGAGATCTATCATCTATCTTACTTATGAAATTCAGAGTAATAGAACTCCCCTTTACTCTCTTCGCTGCCTTCTCTTGTATGCTGCCAGTCTTAAATCTAATATAATATAATATCGTCCATGCACGGGCCTTTCCTTGATTTTAAGTTGGCAGATTTGGTATTTGTGTGTTACGCCAAGCACTGTATCCAGCAGTGCTGGAAAAAGCGCAGTGGGCTGATCACCTGCTTGCCTTATCTACCTGATCCAGAGTTTTTCCAGCTGGG
>JARBEQ010277569.1:0-18332 GCA_030265355.1 Tritonia tetraquetra
ACCTGGCCCAGACTGGTGAGCAATACTCCGCTGAGGAATAACAAAGTGCTAGGGCTGTTGTTCTTAGGGTTGTGGGGGTCTGCTTCCCATTCTAAAGATTTCAATTTAACGCCCTTGGCAACACATCATAGGTCATATCAAAGGCGGGACCTCCGATAGAATTTGATTCAGTAAGGAATCCTCCCATCGCAACTGGGATACGAACCCGTACTTTCTTGGCTCAAAAAGCGAAAGTGTTACTTTACAAGCCTTCCGTTTCATTATTTCCCAACCATATAAAAATTTAAGTAGTATATAACTCACTAGAATTTTCCTTTCATTCATTGGAATGTATAATATCCATGGAAAGAATTGATAACCCTCCCACTCCCTCCCAAATTTGATTTCACAAACTGTCTAAAACTTACTCAGGTTTCATGATATCCCCACCATACGTCTCTTTGTCAATACGAATCTTGCGGTGAGCTTTAGATTTGGAGGTTATCTCAAAGTTGGAGTCATCGTCAATCATTTCATCGCCGTGGGTTGCCACAACGAGTCCTCCTTTCTTCCACTTACTGCTACCGCCATCAGAGGTAGCACTAATGTCTGTGGTGATGATGGTGATGTCAGATGTACTGTCTTGGCCCAACAAGTTCTGAAAACATTGAAAACACATCACTTAGTATATTTTAAAAAATGTACTCACTTATAAATTATCAATAACTAAGGTTGTTTTTTAAGACACTTTCTCTCTTTATGAATTCCTGTTATACCTTTCGTTGCTGGGTCTATCTATTTATAATGAATAAACTTCCTCCAATCCTCTCTATTGCGACCTTTTTTTCTTTGCATCAAACAAAGTAATTTCTCTTTTCTTTACAATATCAGAGATAACCTTTGTCCACATTTTCCTAAGTCTACCTCGTGGTTCAGTTCCTATCGGTTTACACGCAAATATTTCAACATTGAAAAACACATCAGCTAGTATTAAAAAACTAGGGTTTTTTGCTGAATATTTCTTTTAAAGATGTAAATAGTGGACAATACTGGTAGATGGTTGGCCCATCGGAGGTAGTATGGGCTATCTCAAGGACTTCTATCACAACTTTGTTCACATTTGTAAGGCTGGCACCAAAAGTGTACAGCTTCTTTCAGCTTGTCCCATGAGCTACAGTACAGGTTGTTACGGTGAGTGCAAAACCTATATCTCAACCAGTCCACAATGTCCCCTTTCTTAACTCTCATCTCCTCCACGTCAACCCCATGACCCTGTCCATCTACCTTCACTTTAGTCTTCCTCCCTGGTTGTTCCATCTCTACAACTCTTTTCTCACCAAGTATAATTTTTTTAAACAAATATTTACAGACAAATAGGAGAGGATCATTCTGGCAAGATTTAAAAACAAAACCCACACAAGGTGTAAACCATAAAAGGACGAGTATATATTTGTACCTTGTCGTCCAGATCTCCACCAGACGATTCAGTGGTAGTGGAGGACACGTCATCTACTTCATCCCCGAAGGAGTTGTCCTGCTGACTCAGCTTATCCACATTGGGCTCCGATTTGGATTTGGATTTATTTTTTCGGCTTGACCGTTGCTTGGCTGAAAGGTAGAAATGGATCAAGATGAACACTTGCTCTGTGTAAGTGTTCCAAGCACCAATTTGAACTTATTTACTTTGAGGGAACTAAAATCGGTGTGATTTTTACCAGCGTTATCTTCCCATTCAGACATTAGACCTAAATAATCGGACTCAATTGTTTGTTTTTAGAAACAGTATGCAAGTCCTCATGGATTCAATGCTTCACAAGGTTTAGGGGTTATGACGCAGAGAAGTGACAATTCACTTTGTCACTTTTTTCCACACCTCAGTTGACACTTGGTACTCACGTCTACACCAGGGTAAATTGAGGCAATCAGAGAAAGGTTTCTAGCCCGAAGAAAAACAATGAAAAGCCTGAAGAGGCACTTGAACCCACAACCCTTGCCACGAAATCGCCTCTCAACACTGTAAAACTAAAGGTTTGCTTGTTTGTTGCTGTTTTAGGGCTCTATCGACACAGAAAGGTCATTTCAGCGCCCGCCATACGGCTTCAAACAAATCAAGGTTGAGGAAGTGGTGCCTGCAACACTATGGGTCACAAGCGCTTAGGGTATAAAGGGTATAAACAGCTTCCGATTACAATTGTCATTGTCAAGATATCAATTACATCAGGTGACAAAGAGCTGGTTACTTAATAAAATGTTTGCAGTTGATTTAACCAATCTTTGAAAACCTGTCCTCACCTATTTTTGATCCGTGGTGATTCAACGAAACCTCGAAATCGTCGAAATCATCAATCTGATCATAACTGTTCTTTGATATTGAGTTGTCATCTAGGCCTCTTACCACTGGTGCTGAATGTTTCCTATCACTAGCATCGAGTGAAGAGTCCTTTTTAGTCGAGTTACTTTTGCGTAACGATGTCGTTTCCGAGTGTGAGCTGACATCATGGTGGTCAGCCACAAGTTGTCTTTTATTGTTTAGCTTCCCTTTCCTAGTCCGGGAGGACATGGAAGAAACTGGAATGGATTTCTCTGAAAGTGCTGTAGATTCTGTCGATACTGCATTAACAGACTCTGTATTAAAACTCGATTTCTGCTGCAAATCTGAAACAGGTGACTTTACTGAATTGGCAGAATTGCTCGGGCTGTTATCTCGAGTGTTCAACTTAGTTTGGGGTTGCTGCGTTGGTTGGAAGTATCTTTTACGAGATTTGAAATACTTAAGGGCAAATGATTTTACAACATGCTGTAGGCTTTGAAGAAAAGATCTCTTTCTACTGCCATTTACAGTACTGGAGTGATTCACAGAATGGTTGGTGTTGAGCTGGTGCATACTTTGGCCATTACTCCTTGCTTTTGACAAGTCGTGAATACCATTGGTAAACAAAGTATTAATTCCATTACTACCAGGGCTCTTGTTCCCGGTAAGTATTTTCCCATCACTGCAAGGTGTAGCAGGTCCCATTGAGGATTGTACAGAACAGTTATGAGTATTATTTCCAACTCCATTGATGTTCTTTAAATCAAAAATTTTGCCTCTCTCAAATGTCTGGGTACCATTTGTGACTTTCAAACGTTTCCTCAAATAATCCGCCATCACCCGATCGGATTCAAAGTAAGCCAAGACTGTGATGCAACAGACGATAAAACCAACCAGGCAAACCACAAAGTAGTAGAGAAGGGGTTCCCAGCTCGGCCGAGGTAAAGCTGCTGAGCAGTGAGACAGGAGATCATAGGGCACCATGGCTTGTAAGGAATAATTGGCGTGACTTGCTGGAGGTCCCAGGCTGGTGTGAACAGTCAACACACGTTGAATTTGGGACATAGTAAAATCTGGGGTGAACCTGAAATAGAAGACAAATTATAAGTAAAGACTTGTCACAGGGACCAGGTTGATGTCTTGACTGATATCATAGATCCTCGTGGTGGTAAATAAAAAAACAAACCAATAGTTGAATAAACTTTACTTAGATCCCAATAAATCAATAAATAGAATGCGTTTGGAAAATAAAAGATTTTGATGAAAGACAACAAAGTATGCCATATCAGGTATAATATCATAGAAGATTAACAATATGTTGTGCATTTTTCTTTCCCATCTAATACTACTTTTTAAAATTGTCAATTCCTTATATTAGATGTTAAAGAGAGGAGGGGGTCCCAGTGGCGCAGAGGTACGGTTCTCGCCTCTGAAGTGAAAGGTACCGGGTTCGAATCCCGGTAGCGACACTGTCAGGTATTTTTCTCCAACTTGGTGAAAACCTATTAGCCACTCCCCTGATCCTATTCAGGTAGAACATAGTCCTATCGGAGACAGACGATAAACTTGGAGGTCCCGTGTGCACGTTGCGCACATAAAAGAACCCTTGGCAGTTTAAAATCGATAAGAGTAGGCTGCAAGGCCGCTGTCTGGGCAAAATTAATTCCTACCACAAAGGTCACAGTGGGTTGATCACCTGCTTGGCTTAATACCTTGATCCAGCCTCATGGTGCTGGCCCTACACTGTAATGGTAATAGGGAACTGGACAAGTGAGAAAGAAAGTTAAAGAGAGGCAAAAGACATTAACAGTGGACGTACGCTATGTAGACTTTGCGACTGGTGTTGGGTAACATCTCAAAGCCAGAACATTCCAATACTTTAAATCCGTAGCCTTCACAAGGCCAATCACTGATGCTAAAACCATGGACATAATAAGGGAGGTCACCAGTATTTCTCATTGTAAAAGACCGTCGGACAGTAAAGTTGGGTAAAATGTTTTGGCTGCTCTTTCGCTCAGAAACTGTGGAGGGGAAAAAATGAATTTCATAAAGCCAACGTCACTAAACAAAGATCGGTTTAATCTTTGAAAAAGGAATAAGTAATAAATATTTTTCAAACTGATGACTACTTCAGACATTGACACATGAAAGAGTCAATTTCATTTTAAATAGACTATGTAGAAGTCAAAATATTTCATAGAAAACAATATTCATTCTCTAAATTTCTTTCTGGTGATGAAAAAATGTCTCGAAAGACAAAACTATGGTTAGATGCATCTACTTACTATCACAGTTTTTTAAATGTTTCTCCGTCATCTCAAAGGTCAAGGGCATATTAGAACCAGGTTTGCGGCTGCTGAATTTCATCTCCCCATAACTGCCCTCACCCTGTACAACCACTGCGTCGACTATTGTAAGGTTATTTCTGCATAGGAAAAATATACAAAACCAAACATTAAGTCTCCATAACCACCATACTTCAGTATTTGATCTGGTAACATACAACAACTGGTCAACAACTAAGATGAATATATGCTTTGTTTGATATTAAGCACTTTACTAAGGAATGAATTCAATATGCATGCCAAATAACATCACTCAGACAATTAAGAATTTCAAGGATTCTCATGAAATAGTTGTACTACTTTATTATCGCTTTTAACCTTACCAAAACCATGTATTCAATATGCATAAACCATTTGCAAATCTATATCAGTATTATCAATTCAAAAAACATTTGACACTGTTGAAAGACTCCACCAGGAAGTCAATTTAGATGTAAAAACTTCCAAAAGATGCACTGCTAAATTGAATTTACACGTGAACCTTTCAGTCTGTCTTTTGATTTGTAACATAAAAGGATTTCCTCACTAGACATTTCTAAATATTTCTGAGATCCATCTTCTAGTCTAAGATCTAGAGACAGATGTCTAGGCGTTATCTACCAGTCTAAAATCAAATTTTAAACTTACATGACAAAACACTGAATCAAATAATCAAAATTTTAAAAAATATATTAAGAGTCATACCTGATAATGATGAGAGAAGATTTGGGCAGCTCATCTTTGGGCTTGAATCCCACCTTAACTCTTATTTTCTGACCAGGCTGTAACAGTGTGGCAAGACTCTGTTTGTGGGGGATCACACCCAGAGTATTCTCAACAGTCTTGCGTAGTTGGTAAATGCTGGAGGCACTGTTACTCCCACTCTGCTGATTACAGTATAGACGGCAATAAACACACACATATCAATAGAAAAGATAAAAACAAAATGATTCAACAAGTTAAGTCCTGAAGAAAAAAATATATGCCTATTTTCATTTTTAAAAAATAAGAAATTTTTACGCAAAGGAGTGCTGAATATAACCTTTATAAAACATAATGAAAACAAACGGCCATAGGATTCAATCTTGCTGGTTTCTAAGTTTCAGAAGTTCATGGAATAATAATTCAACTATACCACAGTTAGCACGACCATGTCCCTTTTCCATCAAAAAGTTTTCTAAATGTCACAATTAAATTAAGGTTTACCATATTATTTTTATTTCAGTTGTCAGCATATGATATGCAGTTTAAGGGACAGATCATCTGTCATTTGGCCTCAAGTTGAATAAAAATTTATATTATAATTTACTTCCATTAATAAGTTTGAGGTCACTACCCCAAATGTAGTGCCTCTGTGCATGCCAGTCGAATGAGCCTCGCACTACATATGGTACGCAAGAGGTACTTGGGTTAAAATGACATTGATGGCTTACACACTCGCAAACACTATACGTTTTTGATTGTCCGTTACTAATTGGTATCCACGTCTTCCAAATAATACAAAGAAAATACTTACACTCAATGATTCTAAATCGTATAAAACAAAGGAGGAGCTGTCTTCTGTATCTATAAAATCTGGGAGTTCCTGGTAAAGTCTGGAAAAAATTAATTAAAAAAAGGACTTTAGAAAGTAACAAATCAAATATGGCTTACAATAACAGTACAATCAATATTACAGAACTGTTTAAAATCCCAACAAAATAACCAAAGAATTCTTACCTATCTCGAACTAGATCTACCATAGAGTGAGTATTTGGATACAAAGACAGGGGTAGAATCTGCACCAGTACTAGTTCATTGCCTGTGTTTTCTACTATAAAGTCTGAAACCTGAAAGTACAATAATTAACATAATAATATTATAAACAGAAGCAATACTTACATTACAGTGCTTACAAAAAACAAAAAAAGCGAATAGTTTCTAAACTTCTATATCAGAGTTGGAAAGAAATGTGTGCCTTAGGAAAAAAAAAAAAAAGAAAAGAAAATTGTTTAAAAGGGACAAAAATGGTGAGCCAAAATCTTTGTGCATTATGGTTGCAGTCTCTAAACTGCTTTTGATTAAATGTAAAATTTCCAATTCTCTCAATAGCTAGTTCAAGCTGTAACAAAAATTGAAAGTTCTTATTTTTTTGCTATTTTTGTAGATAGCAGATTCCTTTTACAGGACAATGACAATATTTACTGTTTCCAAATACCGAACATTAACAGGACATTCCTTGCTTCTTGGTGATCGTTGGGGGCGAATACCAACATCAGAAGAGGTTAATGACCAGCCCATTTGAACAATGATCATGAACTTTGCTCTTTCATTTGCGTACAAAACATGCCATATTTTAAAACTTTTGAGACCAATATATTTCATAATATGAACTTACGGATACGTTTCCAATCTGCGTAAGAGGATATTTGATTTTGGATTTCCTGACAAGTGACGGCCACTGGAGATGGGCCTGTGCTGAGAACAAAAATCCTCTCACTTGATTGGTGTCCAATTCTATGGTCACATTGGCTCTGTGGGAAAAGAATTGGGTTTATTTCCATGAAATAACAATAACAATCAACCCTGATAAGAATCAAACAGAACCATATTACAAGTACAACATCTTTAAAAAGTTAATAATAATGTAATTCATTTCTAGAGTGTCCATTCCCTTCAACATGACAGCTCTAGACGCATACAATAATTAAAATTAATAGATAGTTATTACATAAAATCACAATTCAGGTTCATTTCCTTTCATACACACACAAACAAACAAAAGTTATCATCACACAATAATCATCAATCATCCAAATAGCATTGCATTAAAAAAAATTTCAAGTGTTTTTTAAAGTGTCCTTGAACATTCCTGGTATTTTTCTAATACTGAAGTATGAATCATTTATTAATTATTCAAAAAATGCTTTCACACTCAAAACTTCAAAACACAACATTATTCATCATGATATTGATTCTCAAAAAGGAAGGAAGAAAAGAAAGAATAGAAAGAAAGATAACACTTCTTTATAACACACCAACTATCGAGAAAAAATAGATGGTTAATAAATACCCTTTAAAAACCATAGCAATTTCTTACATATTTTGTTGCAATTGGTTCAATTTTTCCCATTTTTGTCTGAGTTTTGTATACAGATACTGGTCGGTATCTGCCACGTCTTTATCCAAGGTCATACCCAACAGCCACTGATGTCCAGCTGGAAGAAGAAAAAAAATAATTTTAAGTCAAGTATCAGTAAATCATTGAATTGTTGTAAAAGTTTATGTTTTGAACAATTTCAAGATTATTAGACAGAAATTAAAGTGAGGACACCTAGTAAGTCTAGCTGATCAATTTTGTTGAAACAAGGACAGACTCTCAAGTTAAAAGTGGTTAGTTTTACACCCTAGGTCTTATCAAAGGTGGGATCTCCAATTCAAAGTCATATCTCTGATAGGACTTGACTCAATAAGAAATCCAGTTGGTTAAGAGCCATAAAAACTCAGAAAAAATCCCCACATCGCTGCTGGGATTTGCACTATGATGTCCCCAGAGCAAACTCTCCGGAAATACAACCAGATTCATACCCGAAATAAACTTCAGTAATTCTATTCACTTGTATTTCTTAGTTCTTTGACTCACCTGGAGATAAAAGTGGTAAGCCTACATAGCAGTCATCACCACATAGTCTTTTTGTATCAAAATATATTTTGCCAACCTGGAATAAAGAAAAATCAAATGTTTCATCACAAATGTATCAATGTTACAGTTAATCTGTTATATTAACAAAACACGATTATTTTCATGAGGTAGATCAGATATAATAATTTTTTTTAATGTCTCTTACGAAAAGACTTGTCTGAAAACCAACTTTTAATATTATGACAGAAAAATCTTTCAACATGAAATATTTTGGGCAAACAATTATAACACCTGATTCAGGATTTAGCTTTATTGGTTTGAAACCTATGCCACTTGGAATATCTAGACGCATTATGGAAAAAAAACCCTAACCAAACAAATTCCTTGTTTTTTTTAATTTCCAAAACCATAAAATGCAAATGCAACCCCCCACCATCCCTTTAATAAATCAAATAAACAATTGGCAGAGGTGTGCCCCGTTGGCAGCTATTATTTTCACAATAGAGTCAGCAGATAAGATTTCAATCTATAACTCACTATGTTCTGCTCATGAGGCTGCAAAAGGATTGTATTCCCATTCTGCGGAACAAAGTAAAAGCGGGCATCAGCAGGTTGAAAGCTGACTTGTGTCACTTCCATGTAATCATCAAAAGTACTCCGAATCTGGAGAACCTTGTATGGCACTCGTCCCTGGTTGGAAAGATAAAAAATGATATTGAAGATAATGATCAGAATTTAAACCCACAAAAGAAATAAAATGCAAGCAAAATATCCACATTTGGTAATCTTATCAAAATCAAAAACAAATTTTATATATGTAGTTAAACGATTCAGAACTACATGTCATCTTATTTCACACACAATAATAAAAGCTGATGAATAACAGTGAAGTTAACAGCATGTGTTAGTAGCATTAACCCTTTGAGCCCGGGACACCAGTTTACCAGTGCTATCTTACGTTACTATATACTGAGACACCTGTAACTCTTTCGTTTTGTGTTGCTTGCTCAGGAGCTCAGGTATTTGGGAAAGTAAGACTCAGGAAATCAGGTATTTGGGAAAGTAAGACTCAGGAAATCAGGGTTCAACAAAGGGTTAAAAGCCAAAGGGGCACTTGCCACAAAAATGTTGGAAACTTAATGACACCACAGCAGAAAAGTCCAAATTAACGTGTTTCTTATCAATCCAAACAAACGCTCTCCATAACTGAGTATGAAAACACTGATCCATATTTTTCACAAAAGTTGGATGATTTGTTTATGTCTAGCTATTTAAAAGGTTTGAATTATTGAGATTTAAAAAATAGAGTGGGCCGTTTTGTTTGCTGGAAATATGCCGTCTCACTTCTGCAGAATCTAAGGAATACAACCCATATTTTTACAGAACTTATAAGCCCTTGGTTGAAACAAAAAAGGGACCTGACCATTTGCTCCTAGCTCAATTATAACAAAACAATACCCATGATCTAGGTTAAAAAATAACTGTCAAACGAGTCGCTCAACTTTCCCCTTCCCCTTTTGGCATGAATTGGCAGAAATACAATTATCTGGAAATGTACACCTCTGTTGTTAGATTTGAGAAGTAATCAATATAAAAACAGACACTGTATGTCAATTATTTGACTAATTCATTACTTGTTGAAAAGAAAGCATTTACTTACTGGATAGACTTTTTCAAATAGGATTTTGTCTGGAATGGCATGAAGGCTGCCCTCAGCAGCACGGAAAACAATAGGAATAAAAAGATCTTGAAACTGCGTGAACATCCAAATGTCTGCTGCATGCACCCCTTCTGTTTCAGGTGCTATTATACTGACGTTGAACACTGCATAGTGATAAGGCTTTATGCACAACTGAAATAAAGAACATTGGAAAACAATATTATATTCCTTATACTATACCATACGGATAGAAAGGGAAAAAAGTTAAACGCCCTTTTTAACACAAAGGTTATATCAAAGGCGGTGCAATAGAACTTGATAAGATTCCACGTGAATCTCCAGGACAGAGCCATGAAAACTCTGAAAGGTCTAGAGAAAAAAATTCACCAGGCGGGACTTGGACCCAGTCCTCCGCGCTCTATAATCGAGTGGCATGAGCACTGAGCCACAGGCGCCCCCTAGAAAGGAATATACTACCTCTAACAAGATATCAAATAGATGGCAATCCTGCAGCCTTTGGTAGTGACCACTCTATACCAATCCAAATTAATGTGTTTCTTATCAATCCAACAAACATTCTCCATAATTTGGAACAGGCAAAATAAATTCCTACCACAAAGGTCACAGTGGGTTGATCACCTGCTAGGCTTAATATCTTGAACCAGAGAAATCCAGCCCCTTAGTGCTGGCCCTACACTTTGATGGTAAAAGGGAATTGGATAAGAAAGAAAGAATGATTTGTAGAACTAAATCGTGAAAACATGATCCCCCCCCCCCCCCCAAAGTAGCCAAAACATCGTGACAGTTGGCAGGTATGGTATTATATCGTACCATAAAAATATGAAACCTGAAATCTACACAGTGTGTAGATGCTGAAATCTACACAGTGTGTAGATGTGCTCACATTGTTTCAGTATTCTAAATGAAATAACAGAAAAATTTTAAGTAAATCGTATAGTATAAGACTTCTCATAGACAAAAATCGTCATTTGCATCGTATCGCTTAAAATTAAAAAAAAATAAATGAAAACATCAACAAAATAAGATTCTTACAGGGTCTATGTTAATCTCTGACTTATTATGCTTGCGAGTAAGAGTGGTCCCATTTCCTTTCTCCATGCCCAAAATTTCAATTGTTGCCCAAGTCATGTTGGTCTCAAAGTGGGCCAACACAATCTGAGGAAATAAAATACAAATCATTCAGATAAAAAGGTTGACATATATTATGATTATGCACAAACAAAATTTGCACACAGATTATAAATTTGCATGAGGGTTATAAACAGGAAGATTTAGGTAATTTAGATGCGTTTAGATGGGATAAAATCATGAAGGAAAAAGCCTCCACCCTTAGGGGGCTGCCATCGGTCTGTGGTGTGGCAAATTTGTCGGAGAGATTGAGAGAATACAGAAGAGCTTAATTTTTTTCATTTTCTCTCTTTTTTAAGTAAAAGAAATGGATAAAATGTAAACAATTGTTTAAAACCTGTGGAGTGGCAAAAGGAAACAAGCAAAGTAAATCATTACAACTTAAATGATGAAACAAAAAATCCAAAACACTCCCACAATAAACTTACATCCACAGGATTATCATTTCGGATGGTAAATATCATACTGGTACTCTCTCCTATTCCAAGGGTGCCAAAATCTAACTGGCCTTCAAACTTTTCTGGACGATGGTGTATTACCTGTCAAACAATAGCATGGAAATTCATTCATAGAATGACCACATAAAGGTTTAATATGAGAAATCTACTTTGAATTTTATTATGTAGGAACATGAAAATAAAGTAAACTAAACTGATACTTAATCGATAGTACACTAAATCGACAGCAGAAATTGCAACTTGTGTAAACCTAAATATATGACAACACATAACAATTTTGGACCATGTAAATATTCTTTAACGAGTTACCAATGATTGGTTCTTACTTTTAAATAGTATGGTTTTTCTAAGTTTCTCAAAACAATGGGAATTTGATTTTCACTGATTGCAAGATTTACTGTCGCAGGCCCGCAAAGCCCTAACCAAAGTAAATACAGGACAAGACTACAGAAAAACAGGACAGTAATAGAGAAAAAATAATGTGAAAAATAACAGGATTGCTCAATAAAAATGGTGAAAACAGGATATTTGACACATTTCAAAATGACTACCAGGACAATCCCTTTAATAAACAGAACTTGGCAGGTCTGTTGTCGATATCTATTTTTTTCTATGACTATGAAGATGAAGTATTCATAACTGTTATCAGACATGCATTACTTCAATTATAAAAAAACCCAAAGCAGTAGCACGTCAATGGTCAAAACTTTTCCACTTTAAAATATATATCTACAGTTTAAATCTATACTTATCAGAGATCAACACATATCCTACCTTCATGAGTCCATTGTAAACAATAACTGGGATATTGAAAGTTGAGGCATTTGTACACAGTGTGAGCATTGTGTTGAAATGGATCTGTGTCTTGTTTGGGTGGAATTTAAGCACAAAAACTGCAACTTTTTGCTGAGGAAGGGCTATCACCGGCTTTTGGAAATTTTCAATCTGGTGCAAAAAGAAATATAAGAATTACAAAATCTTTACAACAGAAATCATGATAAAAACATCATGCTGCAAATCTAGAGATATATCAAAGTAAAGGAAGCAGAAAAATGTAATCTTAACATTTCAAGCAGTAACACAATTTTGAACTCTACCTGTACTGTTTCATGTAAGGACCTAATTCGATGTGACTCTATAGCGTCAAGCCCTTCACACATGCCCACAAATACACAAGAAAAAAGTGAGGGAAAAGATAAAAGAGTATTGACACACAACACAGTATCAAGAAAAGGTCAAAGTGAGGACTCAAGATGAAACCAAACATATGCCTACCTGCTTATGACAATAACAACAGTTACACAAAGACAGAATAAGAAACAAAGCATAATAATTAACCATACTTTGAAAATATGAGGGACGGAAATTATCATAGCAAAGCACTGAGGCAATGTGACTCACAGAAAAATGTGTTGCTACATCCTTGGGCATACTAATATTGTAAATGACCACGGGAAAACTGAAGGTGTTGGTAAATAGCATTGGCCTGCTAATGTTCCACAATTCTTTGCCACTAAAAAAATGAGTGCTGTTCAATTGGTACACTAAAGACCTGTAAACAAATGAAACAATACAGTAGTTATACACATATTTCAGAAGCAAATCACTGGAGAAAGTCGCTGGAAATCATTCTAATCAATACACACGAGTATGGCTGTATGCAAAGCAAGAATCTATTTGGATTATGAATTAAAGACTTGTTTAAGTGACCAATTAATTACTATCCTACTCAGAAGTAAGCTGAAGATTTCATGATAAAAAGCTTGGTACATATATGGCGATAAGTCAAACTAAAAGAGACACAAAATAAAAATCAAGGAAACACAAACATTTAAAGAAAAAAAATGGAAAAAAATGTTTTATCTTAAAAATCAATGAATCATTGACATATGACATTATTATTTCTCCAGACAACCTTGTATGGAATTATGTTTGAAATCATGATCAGACAATGAAATTTAATTCATATCTAACTAAACTCTGTACTTTACTCACCCATGCAAAACGTTTGCTTGATATGGAATTATCAGGTTGTGAACGTTGCCTTTAGTTTTCACAACTATTTTACCAGTCCATTGTTTTGAAAGTAAAGCTCTACTTGCTGAAATAAAGCAAAATTTAAAGACATTATTTTCACACGTTTAGGCAAAACCCAAATTCATATAAGAAGAGTTAACTTTTCACAAATAAAAAAAACTCATTCATTTTAGTGTGACTGTTGAGTTGTGACACTTCACACATCAAACTGCTATCTACACCGAAAATATTTTGTCATGACCAAACATGGATAATCTCTTCTACAAAGAAAAAAGGAAGATTATAGCATTCGAATTATAATTAGAAAAAAAAGAAATACAGTCAGTTTCTTAAAAAAACTACCATCTCTATTTCTAGGATAGAAAGCAGACAAACCTGTGAAAGAAATGTGGGCCACAAAAGTTGGATGACTCCTATCTGCCTGTAACTTGAAAGGACGGAAATCCACACTTACTGCATCGTTCGGGGGAGAAACTGTCACATTCTGATCATGGAAAAATACAAACATTTTAAATAAAATTGTGTTCAACAATGCTGGACATGCAGCTGGGCACAACACTCCTTAGGGGTATTATATTATATGCGCTCCGCTATGGATAACAAAACAAAACAATAACAAACACCTTGTCGTTAACTGAAAAAATACATTCAACTTGTGAAAAGCAAGAAAATTCTATAACAAAACATATCTCTTCCTTCTCAAATTGCTTCTTTCAAAACTTAACCCAAATTTGTCAATGCTGTAGCCAGAAGAAATGCTACATATCATTATTATTGTTACTATTATTATTATCATCATTATTACTATTATTGTTATCATTATTGTATGGAATATTGGTAAATTGTCTATTTGGCGTATTGAAATATAAATTGCAACTCCCTGTACAAATTTCAAGAAATGGATAAAATAAAGTTAATCTTATCTTATCTTAAATCATATTGCTTGACAATCATTGAAATCCTTGGATCTGAGACAATTCAACCCTTATGGTTTGCTGCAGCTTGGTGGTCAGGACAGCTGCAAGCAGCAATCAGAGTTACCTTTGAATACAAATTTTCAATGTCATAAATAACAATCCTCACCACTATGTGAACAACTTTGGGCCCAGTGTTGAAAAGGCTGAGGGATAAAATTTTTGGTTCATCCAGAGTTCGTAAAATGCCAAAATCTAAAAGTTCTATTGGACTGTATAACCCTGGATCTGAAATTGAAAGAGAACAAAAAATCTAAATAATACATGGAAGTTAGGCTCATGGTGGCTTTTGAGTTAGTAAAGCTCATCGCACGACGTCACTGCACTCTATAAAACCAGCAATGTGTTACATTCATAGTTTTTCTCTTGGCATATAAATGCTCTTTGCAAAAACTTATAATAAGGCATTGTTAGAAAATCTCTAAGCAAACAAATTAAAATTTTCAAAACATATATCGTAAACACAGATAACTTTAAAAACTCTAGAATGCTTTATTTGAAAAAGCTTAGTCCGAAACTAGGTTCATGTTTCCCGGAATATTTCTTAACAAATTGATCAGGTTTAGTCTGAAATTTCATTATGGTTTAAACTGAAAATACTTCTTAGTCAGAAATAAAGTCCCTGACAGCACAATTTTTCCAGATTAAATCGGACCTGGCTCTGCGGCTCTATGCAACTCGTAGTCATAGCTACGATACACAGTCACACAAACGCTTCGTCACACATATCTTTCTTTATCAATAACCTTTTAGTACCTTTCGGTGTAAGGTCACACATATGCATGTGCATAATAATAATGTACTGTACTTTACAATACGGATGGGACGCCCTCTCTCTCCCTCTCTCACACACAACACACACTTGCTTTATGTCTCGCATGTCAAAGTTTTCCGCTCATCAAGACAGGATGTGTGACTGGCGATAGATAAACACTTATCTAGCTAGCCCTTTCTACTTTCCTCTCATTACACATGCCACTTGACATACAACTACATGCAACAAACTACACTTGAAATTCGAACACTTGCGTATCATTATCATCCTAACGTATCCATTTACTTCACTTCAATTGGTTTTGAAAACAAAAGTTAGCGATAATGGGTCAATCATAGAAGCAAAGGTGTAGGACGTTAACAGACGCAATTTGTAATAATGATGGCAACTATCAGGCAATGAGTTATCGCCCTTGTTTCTAGTGAATTGTTACTTAACACACAGGTTGGGACACAAAAAAATGATGGTGTGGAAATTATACTCCTTTTAAGGATACGTTATTTTAACGTTTTGACCAAAAATGTGTCTTAAAATTATGCTTACTATGACATTATTTTGATCTTGTCTAAGCAGGACAGGGGGTTTAAACATTGTGTGTTTAACGATACCTAAGAAAAATTGATTTCTATTATCAAGCATAAGATGGATTCATTTAGAAAATTAATTTCTAAATTTCCAGTTCAGATTTAAAGGGAGCCTTAGAGCGTTGTAATCAAATATAATTATTTATGAAGTCAACATACTACAAACATAAGGCTGACTGACCTGATGAAACTTCTACTTCCAAAGGCAAAACTAATAACTGTGGTGGATCTTTCCAGGACTCTTTTGTCGTCCTGATGCGAATAAAAGCTGTGTGGTTGTTTTCGACACGAGCAATAAAATTGGCTCTCATCACTGCCTTGGTTTCAAACGGCTGGATTTCCTGGTGACAAAAACATGGATTTGGAGAAATAAATTAAATACAAACACAGCAATTGTTTGGAATAAAGATATTCACGTGGTTCAGCGATGCAGAGATTCATGTATGAGGGTGTCTGCTCAGCCTTCACTCCCCTCCGCAAAGTACTTGTAGGGAATGACTATGATTCAGGCAGCTATTGCGATCCGGGTGCAATGGAGACGCAATGCAAAGGTACAGAGTAAAGAATGTACACTTGAGGAGCAAAGCCACGGCTGTGGACAGACGCCCTAAAGATGCACACCTATCATATTCTCCATTTATGAAGTGAAAACATCACATTGAAGGGTCTAACACTTTTTATGCCAACAGTTTTTGTGTTTTATTCCTCTGAGTACATCCTATTTTTGTGAAACAAAATTATAATTGTGGGCTGATCACCTGCTTGGCCAAATATCTTGATCCAGAGTAAATCTGCCTCGTACAGCAGGCCCTACAAAACAACAATGTTTTTTTAACCAAGGGAACTAACTCAATAATAGATAGTTAGCACTTAATTGCTTTCTGTATTCGCCTCCAATCGCCCTCGAAGTATGATTTTGATTCTGGTCAAAGTTGGCACTGGCGGATATCATCGATTTGATGATCGAAAATGGCATTTAAAAAAGCGTTTGAGAATGATGTAAATATAAAAAACAAAAAAACAAATTGAAAACAAACTCATAAAACAGATTGCATGGAAAACACAAATATTTTCTCTGCAACCACAACTGTAGATAGATGGGGACAACACAATTATACATGCAATCCAAAGTACCAAATTTTCCCAGTTCTAATAGCCGAGGGGTAGCCGTAAAAACAAATCGTAATGTGAAAGGTGAAGCTGTTGGAAGTGCATAACTTTCCTTTTGCAATTTATAGACATTGTTATAGTTATATAGTCCAAGGAAAGAGTACAGCAGAGTTAATCAACTGAGAGTCATAAGTCCATAAACACCTATGTAATCAACCATCTGCCAACTATGCCAGATTCCCGGGATAAGATGACTTGTGAGAAAATACTGTTATGCTAAAAATAGTCGGCCAATCAGCATGAAACTTGGTATTTGGTGTGAGGTTATTATTGTTTGCCTCCATGAGTTTCCTTTTCTGTGGTGTTGTTATCCGAAAAAAAAAAGGATTTTGATGCATCAACTGAGCATCTCGACTGAAAAATGGGCTAAACATCTGTTTTTTACAGTTCAGCAAGTGATACAAAACTGGGATTCTGATGAAGAAGGAGACGTAGATTGTGAACCCCTGTCTGGTAGTGGGTTCTAAGAGTACTTGTGAGGAAAGTGCTGGTGCTGGTGATGCATTAAATGATGATGATTAAATATGAATTTGGGGAAACGAGGCATAATAATTTGGATGGAAGAGGGGTGTGTGGTCCCATACCAGCAGGCTATTATTCTCACCAAGTTTCTGTTCATTTGTTTGCATGCACTAACCCGACCCTTTTACTATTTTGCATACTTTTGCTGGGGAGGTCAGGTAATATGGGTCAATAAGGATGTCTATGGAAAGGATTTTTTATATCTACTCAATCCTCTTCTTCTATTTTTATCTGCTTGGAAAACCTGACTTTAGAATACATTCTTATTGGGGTGGGGAGAGTAGGTCTTGAGTGGGTTAAAGAATCCTTTCACAACTTTCTAAGTACACAATGAATGGTTGCTTTGGATATAATGTTTACAATAAAATTGCCATTAAAGGCACACATATTCACATACCCAGAGCTCTTTCATAGCTTCCCTTTCTCCTGTTGGTAATTCTAAATGTAAATCTCCCTCACTTGCAAACATTTCCAGTACCTGTCAACCAAACAAAAGCTTTTGTTATCAAGCAAACAGAGAATATTCACAAAGAACATGTGCTCAACAGTATAATAAATAGTTGGGTGCTGCAAGAATTTTCACACGGTTATCTTTATTCCTGGGGTCCCAGTGGCACAGAGGTACAGTTCTTGCCTCAGAAGCGAAAGGTACATGGTTCGATTCCCGGCAGCGTTGGTTATTTTTCTCCATGAAACTTGGTGAAAACCTATATGCCACTCCCCTGATCCTATTCAGGTAGGTGGGATCAAGAACCTAGTCCTATCGG
>JARBEQ010277790.1:6133-18316 GCA_030265355.1 Tritonia tetraquetra
CCCAAAAGGTACCGCGAATACTTTTTCTGTTCTGTTGCACTATAAGGTTTTGAGGGGAGGTGCAATTGTCGGAGTAGGCCAGGTGTGTTGCCTTTTGGATCGTCATGTTGTTCCATTGGAGGGTCTCTTTGACTCCGTCGACCCATCTTTTTATTGGTATTCCTCTTGCTTTATATCCATTAAATCTCATGTTGTAGGTCTTTGAGGCTGGCTGGTGTGACCCCATTCTCGTAACGTATCCAAACCATTTGATTTGTTGTCTCTCATGTATTGCATGCTTGATTATATTTCCACCTGTTGTCTCTCATGTATTGCATGCTTGATTATATTTCCACCTGTTGTCTGATGTCTTCATTTCTCTGTTTGTCTCTTCTTTTGATGTTTAGCATCTTTCTGAAACATTTCATTTCACATGCTGTGATCTTGCTTTTTTGGGGTTCTTGATTGGGGGTCCTCGTTTGGCACTGGTAGCAGAGAGTTAGTATGAAGATTGATCTCATTGTGGCCCTACACTGTAATGGTAACAGGGAATTGGATAAGAAAGAAAGATTGTAGTACCTGGATAGGATAATTGAAAGTTAAAAAAAACCCCCCAAAACATCTATCCAGCAACCCATCCCTGTTGCTTAATTTTTTTCTCAGTATTGACCGGTTGACGCGTGCGGGTTATCTTCCTCTGTTTCTGTTGCATCCCAGTGTTCCTTGTAGAACAGTTTTAAGCAGGTTACTGTGGCATGATAGGGATAAACAAGTCAGATTGTCCTCTGCTTGCTCTGTTTAACGAGATTCTTGTTAAGAGAGCAAACCACCAAAGACCAGATTGAGCAAGATTGGCACGGGGGCTCCGAGTCCTTGTAATGAGCGCGTGCAGGGTAAAATTAAACATGTTTATTTACTTTGGTAGGTAATGGAGCGTTGTATTAACATGCGAATACATCCTTGAAGACTATATTGGGCGCACCGTTTTAGTTGAAATCTTTATTTCTCTCTTTTTCGATAACCTCAATTACCTTTCGGTGCAAGGTATAAGCGTGATATCTCGCACTCCGTAAACACCATATTGACTCGTCGTGCCAACCGATCCGTGACGTCAATTCGGACAGGTACGACTTGATTTCAACGTAGACTAGTTTTGCAGTGAATATCGACCACTGGAGTGCTTTTATCATATGTGCATTTGTATCAATCATCATAAACACAAAACCATTTTTAATGCGGCCACATAGTAAATATTGAAATGCAATAATAGGGGTCCCAGTGGCGTAGAGGTACGGTTCTTGCCTCTGAAGCGAAAGGTACATGGTTCGAAATAAAGAAATGTAATAATGATATCAACTATGCCAAGCCCATAAAACGCAGAGGGGAAATGGTCTCTTTATATGTGATTTTTTTCCCTTTGACCCACTCGAGTTGTTATGGCTCTGGCCCTATGTATTTCTTGTGGAATCAAGTCATATCGGAGATGGACTTTGAATTGGAGGTCCTGTCTTTTTTGCGTTATAATGAGTTACAAGGGCGTAAAACTAACAACGTTAAACTTGTTTTAAAGTGACGTAAGACGGATACGCCCAAGTTACCCTTCTCCAGCCGAATGGCATGTTGGGTTCATAGCCAGAACGGCTAGGGCCATTGCGTCCGATTGTATCAAGTCCCGATGACCCCTTCACCCCTTTTCCACGGTGACCGCTAACGACATTACTTTGATGAGCGGTCTCAAAGGGTACAACATACTGCTTTTCGCGACGCCATAATTTATTCTCCTGCGTTTCTGAAGCTTTTCAACTCTGAAAGTGTATAATGGCCGTACAAAGATTACTCTAAAACCCTCGTGGGAGATTAATGGTACAGCCCTCAAGTGAAAAAGGTCACAAAATATTAATTAAGTGACCAATGAGATGCAAGCTCTTTTCTTCTTTCCAAAAGAGATTGAATCTCGCACTATTTGAATAGAAGTAGGAGGAGGTTCCATTTGACGATCAAAGTGGATCACAGGAGTTCAAAGAAAAGGGGACAGGCATGAAATTGATATGATCTTTAGTGACAGACAATCGGGGAGCGATTTGGCTTCGTAGTGAATGGAAGATCAATAAAAAGCATATCGATATTGAGATTGGTAAAACTTGAAAGAAGTCGCGAAGAGACAGTTGACTGAGACTGTCAGATAATTGAGTGTCTTGTCATTATCGTGTGCAAACAATACGGTGTGTAAACAAGAGGGACTTTTCAGGTCTTTGTACCAAGTGGTGTCATATTGAATATACCCCCAAAAAGCATTGTTCTAGATGTTTTTATGTGGTGATACAGTGAGGATTCTGATATAACAAAATACACGTTTATCTGAATGTCTCTTCGGATCACAAAACGATTTTTAAAAGTTCGAAGTTTTACGTCTTTTCTAGCAAAGAAATGTCATATCAAAGACGATTCAACAGACTTGAGAAGAGTCCACGTGAATCTCCAGGGAAGAACCATGCGAACTCCGAAAGGCCAAGAGAAAAAAATCCTCGAGCCCAGACCTCCATATTTAAAAGCAAGTGACTTAACCAAAGATCATCTACGATAAGAAATTCAACTCAACTATATACTGAGTGAGGAAATTTTAAGAGTAGCTTCCCTTGCACCTTGTGTGCTAGTTGTGCCATGGCGTGCACCGGATAGAACGCATTTTATGATTTTAGTGCGATAATTTTTAAGTTCACATGATTTTGATAACAATGCATTACGCCCATACCATTTTGTATCGAGTATTGAACGAGCCAAGGGGGCGTGCCTAGCTCAGTGGTTAAGCTACTAGACTTTGGACGCGAAGGACCGGGTTCAAGTCCCACCTGGTGCGGAATTTTTTCTCTGGACCTGGAGATTCACGTGAAATCTTCTCAAGTTCTGTTGAGCTGCCTTTGATATGACCTTAATGTGTTAAAAAGGGCGTTAAACTTCAAAGTTTAGAACATTTTTTTTGAACGAGCCAAAACAATAGGAACACACGATAATAAAGGGACATCACTCTCATTCGTCATCGGTAATAGTCATTGAGTTGAATATCTTATTTTAGATGATCTTTGGGAGAACCATGAGAACTCCGAAAGGCCAAGAGAAAAAAAATCCTTGAACCCAGACCTCCATATCCAAAAGCAAGTGACTTAACCAACGCGCTAGGAACGCCCCCAAGACTTCGATACGGAGAGCTTTATCACTGTCAAAGAAGGCGTACTAAATGTATATTTTGAAAACATCTCCTTCCTCATTTAAAAAAAAATGAATTTTTGTTTCACCTTTTGGTGTCAGGTTTATTTATAATGAATAACTCGGTCCACTCCGTGCTACTTTATTTCATCAAAATAGTAATTTCACTTATTCTTTATAATACAGAAATGACTTTTGTTGACATCATCCTAGATCTACCTGTGGTTTCATCCCTGTATTGATTTGATTAGAAATGATACCCGCATTTCTGTAGCACATAGATTATGACTAGGTTTGTTCCACTATGTAATAAACACTGAGTTTCATATACAAACTATCACAGTTCATTTATTCGCCATATTTCGAAAAGTCGGTTCGTTTGTTATCGTGTCTATTGTGCTTTGAATCAGGTAATTAAAACTAGCGGGGATGAGAGGTCAGCCTATTGTGTGTGTCTTAGATGGGCAATGGTGAAAGCGATAATCTTTAAATGTGGAGAAACGGGGTTCGAATCTCGCTTGTGCAGGATTTTTAAGGATCTGCCCCTGAGAATCACTTGAAATCTTCAAGTTCTTTTAACCCGCCTTTGATATGACCTTTCTGTGTTGAAAAGGACGTAAAACTAACAACTTACTTTAGAACTGTGTTTATATCATGCATGTATCCATGCCTGTATTTATCTATCTGTCTGCCTGTGTGTCCACACACACACACACACACACACACACACACGCATACACACACATACACACACACACACACACACACAGACATACACACACACACACACACACACACACACACACACATAATTTCATTGTTCCATCCGTTTATCTGTTAATCTATATTATAATTTCCATTTATTTCTTGTTTCTTTAATGTTGCAACTTAAACGTTTTATCTATTCTGAAACATCTGGTTTCATTTTTTTTGTGACACCTTATTCAAATGATAATATATCATGCCAGTGTTAACTCCCCTGAGACGAATAATATTTGAATCTATTGTAATAATAATATGATGCAGTTGAAATGCGAAATAATGCTCTAGGGTTGCGCATTCGAGTCCCACGTTAGGCACTTCCTTTTTTGTAATTGTGCATACAACATAAATCTCGCCTTATGTGGCAGGACCTGCTCAGTTCTCTTATAGCTGAGGGGTTTACTACCAAGGCAACAGTAAATATTGTTATGGCCAAAACTTGGGCAACACCTAAACATGTGACGGCAGAGTGGAGTAGGCTGATCACTTGTTTGCCTTAGCTACCTGATCCAGAGTTCTTCCAGCACTGTGCTTAGCAATGCTGGACATGGATCTGGCCACGACACTTCTTGGGGGTATAATGTGGTAAGGAAAAAAAACATTTTTTTAAAAAATCACTTGCCTCACTCGACTCACGTGTAAAAATGGGTACCAATTTTCATCCGCGTTTTGGGGAAGTAACTACGACTGACCAGATTCCTATCTTTAAAAGTGACAAATTGTCCCGTGTGTGCTTTATGCTACCGAAATGGTGTTAAACTCCGGTCCCGTGAGCCTAAAGGCTCTTAAGACCTCGTGGCCAGAAAAGGATTAAATCATTTACAAAAGACTCCAACTGTATTTAAAATTATTTTTTTTATGAATATGAATAACCAGACGAGAGAGAAAAACGCAACAAATACAACGATGGATATACTACAATGGAGCTAAGCCTTAAAGTTCTGCCTCCAAATGCTTTTTTGGGGAGGGCTCTAAAATTTTAGAAGTATACTCATCGCATATAACTCAACATATTGTGATGCGTTTGTGATATTATTAAAGTGCTTGCTGTATAAATCTATACGTTATTTGTTGATTATTTAAAATAATTTACATATGAAATTCGCAAGGTACGCTTCAGACTCCATGTTTTTAGAATAAGATCGCGTTTTATAATGAAAAATATCGCGCATTTATGTGGAGTGTGTTCATTTAAGAGTGAGCACACATTTTGAAATAATCATTAGATTGTTAGAAGAACATATTTTGTTGTCAAAATGCCACAGAAAGAATTGAAAATATGCATGAAGGTGTCCTTTTTACCTCAGAACCGGAGATACAATTTAATAGTATTAAATCATTATCGTCATTATCATTTTTATTATTGTCATCATCATCATCATCGTCGTCGTCATCATCATCATCATCGTCGTCGTCGTCGTCGTCATCATCATCATCATTATCATTATTATCATCAAAATTTAATGAATATTATCATTATTGTTATCACTATTGTTGTTATTCATATTGTTAAATCATTTGTCTAGACTACTTAATCTCTTCCCCGTAAAAATTTCCCCACAAACGGCGGGAAACGGTTAGTAAGCATCAGCTGCTGCCGTCACCGTCCCCCAGGTGTTTCGTAGCTATAGATCAAAGTATGCCCAAATAATTGCCATCAAGTCAACGGGGGGAAATGGATATTTTTTGGGTCTGTTTTTACAAAGATTACAAGTTGCACAAAAAGGGAGCAACGACATTTACGTTTCATTTTAAAGGGTTCATGGTTCAAATCAATCTCCCCTAATGGCATGCAGGATGGCACGACATTCAGCTCGCGATAATGGCAGACAACAACAACAACAACAACAAAAATTCGTTTGAAGTGGTTATAGATATAATATTCATCTTAAAAACAAAACCGAAGACTTTTTTTCAGACACGTGAAGCGAAATGTTGAATATCATAATCAAATTATGTCTACTTTTAGAGTATGAGTGTTATCGTGTCATGCTGCAATCTATTCTTCATCACTTCCTCATCCTCCTCCTCCTCCTTTTCCCCGTTTCTTCTTCTCCTCTGTCTTATTCTTTCTCACCCCTTCCGGCTGTCACCACAACCAGAACAAGTGAAGAAACATGAATACGATATCCTATTTAACATTTACGCATTAGGATTATAGGATATCTTGCAATGACAATGACGAAGATGGTGATGATAGGGATGTTTATAACAATAATGATAGTAATAATGATGATTATGATGATGATGATGATGACGACGATAATAATAATAGTACGCCCTTGAGATCCTGGCCAAGGCGTAAACTCCATTGTCTTCCGAGACAGACGGACGCCAACAACAAGGATCAATGATGATAATAAGATAAAAATGATAATTGTTGATAATGATAACAATGATAATAATAATGATAATAACAATAATGACTATATAATTTTAAAAAATGATAATAATGATGATAATGATAGTAATGATGATAATGATAGTAATGATGATAATGATAATAATTAATAATAATGATAACAACAACAATAATGGATATGAATAATAATAATGATAAAAATAACTATAATGATACAAGCAATAACAACAATAAAAACAATGATACTTTTTTGGGGCACATTATCTCATATAATATTATAATTCAACGTCCGAGAGATTTGTTTTATGACTCTACTCTACAACGCCTCGCCTATTGCTTATTTCCCTCGCCACGCCTCGTGACATCTCTATCAACCAGCTTTCCTTCGCCGTTTAATGGCCCGTAATAATATCACCCCATACTCCAAACTCCTAAACCCTCTCTTTACATCAGTCGCTGTTTCAGTTTCTACTTTGCTTTGTTTTATATTTGGGATTTTCCCATTTTCGCACCCCATTTTCCCACAGCTATAACATTTTCTCATGAGCCTCGACCACTGATGTTATTGAAGAGAGGCAAAAACATCGAGTCGGTTCTTTCCTTTCAAATTCAAATGAGAACAGAAATGACATGGCATCTTACGAAACAACATCTGGATGCGCTGCCCTATTGTCGACAACAGCATATTCCTATTATTTAATATGTTGGTAAAGAAAAGCCGAGTATAAAAATGTTGGGGAAAACCCAGCGACGCTGGCTGGATTTAGCATTGATGCAAAGCGGTGCATGGTCGCCATAGTTCATGCTTGCTGGAGATCTATTGAAGAAATGCAGTTTGTAATTTTAAAGCACGCAAGGTATTTAGGCTCGTATACATTCTTATCCCAAGTTATTCTTATATCATTGGCCGTCTCGGGTTACTTAGCTGCTACTTCTTTTTTCCTATGCGTTTTTTTTCTCTCCTTCTCGTCGTTCGTCATCTTCTTTATCAACATCGTCGTTATCACCGCTAACTCCTCATTTTGTTGTTGTTGTTCCTCATCATCATCTTCTTCTTCTTCTTTTTCTTCTTCTTCTTGTAGTTGTTGTTCTTATTCTCAGCATCCTATCTTTTTCTTCCTTCTCCTCATCATCGCAATCCCAACCAACATCATCGTCATGAGTCGTTGCACCGTCATTGTCATTATCAATGTTAGCATAGTCATTATCCTTTTCGATACCATACATACACACACGTACACACACACGCACATACATGCATATGCTAGCATACATAATTACATACATACATACATACACACATACAATACATACACATACTACATACAGTGAAATATTGTTATACCACCCTTTAAATCTCCATTCTCGCTTAGCGCCTGCTTTCCGCCATGGTACGGATGACAATAATATATGATTTATTTTCTCAAACCTTTTTATAATATAACCTCAATCTCTTTATAACACCATATTAGGTCCCAGAGACGGCGTAAACTCTACATAGCAATCCCACCACGGAGGCAGAAGGCGGTTGATGCTATAAAGAGGATTGCATTGAACAGGGGATATCACATCGAGAAAAAAACCTCTTTAAAAGATAAGAAGAATAAATACTATCTATGATATATGAGTAATGCTGCGAGAAGCTAAGCGATGTGTTTGTATCATTTTTACGTAGGTATTTATACTAGTGAAGCGTATCCAGAAAAAACCCTAATTATTCAATTGTGTTGACATAACACGAAGACACGTGTGCATATCTCCACTGGGCATATGAAAGGGTCCCTTGTGCTACTGTTGCTCGTCGGGAACACAATGATATCACTGAAACAAACTGGATCAGCGAAGCGGAATATAGAAAACGCACGCCCTAATGATTCGAAAAAAGATTTTAATCTTCTGGGGTGGCTTTTGAGAAATCTGGGGGAAAACCCGAGTTGACAATAGTCGGTGTTAGAATATCATAATTGTTGTTGTCGACGATGTATTTCTGAGGGTTTTTGTGATGGTGAGGGCGGGGTTTATGAAAAAGATAAATGTGTGGCGGTAAGGACGACGACGACGACGACGATGATGATGATGATGATGATTATGATTATGATGAAGATGACAGTGCTAACGATGGTGGTGACGGTGGTTGTGGTTGAGGTCGTGATTGTGGTTGTGGTAGTAGTAATGTCGGACTATGACGACGACGACGACGATGATGATAATAATGATGACGATGGCAATGATGATGATGATGAGGAGGAGGATTATAGTAATGATGATGGTGGTGGTGATGATGATGATGATGTTGATGATGATGATGATGATGATGATGATGATAATGTTGGTGGTGGTGGTCGTCGTTGCCCAAACACTTATAACTAAGAAAATAAATTACTTGATATAAATAGGTTTGACTCCGATAAAGTGTGGTACAGTCGACTCCGGTTTATCGCAAGTTTTCCCAAGAAACAGAATTAATTAATATAAAATTCCCTGGTTAATCGCAACTTCGGATAATCGCAACAATTCTGCCTCTCCCGCCGTGTTGCGATTAACCGAAGTCGACTGTATGTAGTTATCGTCGCATAACCTGATGGGTTGTCACCAGCACCGGGTGCCTGGATGCACCGCCCCAGGAGACAGGACACCCAGTATAAAGAGAGAAGTGGGAAGCTCGAAGAAAAAATACACGGCTTGGGCCTTAACTTCTGTGACTCGCGGGTTGGCCACTGCCAAGGTGACGAACCACACGCGAACACTTAGTTTTATTGACCCGAAATATGTCGCTTATGAATTTAATGATAATATTATTATGTGGATTGCCATAGCTGAGGGGGTACCCTCAAGTGCTACAGTAACTTGTATATTGGCCCGTCCTTGATTAATACTGATCAGTGAATTGCTCATGGTGCCAGTAAAGAGTTGTGGACACAGTTGGCTGATCACCTGCTTGTCTGAAACTCTATGATCCAAAGAGTTTCCGGCTGTGTTCAGTCGTGTTTGGTGGTCGGGATGCCTGCATTTATGGCAGGTATCATGTGCCTTTCATGACTGAATATAGGGCTGGCCCCAACACTGCTCTGCGGTATTAATGGGGCTCGATGAAACAAACATATAAATGTCTATATATACTATTCCGTACAACACTTTCAGGAATGGATTGTGGGCTGTTAAAATTGATGGTTGAAATATCAAAGTACTGCAAATGAAGGGTTCTACTGCAAAATGCAGAGGTTGTTCGTCGCCCGTGCTGAGGTTATAAATCTGTTAGGTCAGCTGTCTCCATCCTGATACAAGATATGCCTGGGCGACGTGTTTAAATGTTTGTAGATCTTGTTTTGTTTCGAGGTTTGTGTGTATACCATAAAACAAACAACAATCATCATTCCACCGTGTGGGCCCCTCACTGTGAGGGTGCAAGAATAGTCCCAACGTGAACCTGCGTGTCGTAAGAGGCGACTAAAAGGTAACCACAGGTTGCGACTCCCGAAAAGAGTCACCTGGCCCTCCAAGTTGTGGGTTGTAGCGTAGGGTTAGCGCAGCCCTTCCCGTGGACAAAGAATAAGCATGCTACAGAAACGTCAACAGTCCGTTTTAGTGGCTGTGAAAATGGGTGTGAAAAATGGTAGCATGTTGATTGTGAACGCACATTCAAATATGGATGTGTAAGGACTCCATGACTCTATTATCTATCTATCTATCTATCTATCTATCTATCTATCTGGACTCACCTTGCTACCCTTTGCAGGCTTCAGCGCTTTTTCCGTTTCACTCACATTGTCCTTTTCCTCAAAGTACAAATGAGACTTGAACTTGACCAGTGGCTGTAAACAGATAAAATGGACATTCAGAGATGTTAGAAATCCTCCACACAACTGACAACATTCCAAACATCAGGTCCACTTGGGAGATATTACAATATTAACATTGCCTTTAGGGGATTGGCATTTTAAAATGCTTAATAAGCCGTTAAGTTTTCACAGAAACCAAGGCAGTACTTTGACGTTTTTGTTGGAATGAATCCATGGACTCTCTGGCTATCAATAATAATTATTTCTTTCTTATCCAATTCCCTTTTATCATTACAGTGTAGGACCAGCACAATGATTTATTTGGATCAAGATATTAAGCCAAGCAGGTGATCAACCCACTGTGAATTAATAATAATAATAATAATGAATATTTGTATAGCGCTGAACTCCAACAAGATGCTCAAAGGCGCTTGACAATGTCATTACGACGTAACAATATCGAGTGAAAACAAACAATTCATAGATGCACAAATACGAAGAAAGAGAGAGCTCAGTTTTTAAGGATTTTCTAAAAGAAGTAAATGTTTTACAATTTCTAGTTTTCGGTGAGAGAGAATTCCAAACAACAGGAGCTGAGTAAGCAAAAGCACGATCAGAAAGCTTCGATTTAGAGATAGATTGTTTTGAGAGTAAGGAATCAGAAGATCGTAGTGGAAAGCTAGGTTTATAGACTATAACTAATGATTTCAAGTAAACAGGTGCATAGTCAAGAATACATTTAAAAGCAAAGCAAGCAATCTTAAAAACAATCCTCTTTTCCACAGGCAGCCAGTGAAGGGACTGCAACACTGACGTAATAATATGCTCTCTATTGTCAGATTCTCATGCATAGGGATTCTACTATCTGGATTAGTGGTTGAGCACTCGTCTATGGAACCGGGGTATCCGTGGTTCGAATCCCGGCCAGGTAAAAAAGAGTTTAAATGGCTTTTTTATGGCTGCGTGGATTCAAGTCTTATCGAATTCTTTCTTTCTTATCCAATTCCCTGTTACCATTACAGTGTAGGGCCAGCACTTTGAGGCTGAATTTCTCTGGATCAAGACATTAAGCCAAGCAGGTGATCAACCCACTGTGAGTCTTATCGAATATGGACTCTAATAAGGAGGTCTCAACCTGACTGAAATGATTTATTTCAATGTAAGTGTTCAAAGGGGTGTACAACTGACAACGTTAAACCTTTTTATCGTGCATGGACGAGATAGCAAATACTTTCTCTGTAGTCATAAACGTGTGCATAATATAATGTACGTGTGTGCACTCGACCATGCATGACATATTATAATATGCATTTTGTCTTGATTTATAGTGTGTGTGTGTGTGTGTGTGTGTGTGTGTGTGTGTGTGTGTGTGTGTGTGTGTGTGTGTGTGTGTGTGTGTGTGAAAGCGTCCATCACTCGCCCTCGGAACATTCTGAAACTGGATACAGACGGCAGACGGACCATCCAACACCCGCATTGAAACAGGCATATCTACCTATGCCCCCAGCAGTAGTCTATGTATAGCTAGTTAACGCCATGCCTGGAAACATACCAAACTTCCGTGCATTCCACCAATAACACCTGGTGCGTTGGCGGACGAAAAACGGCAGATGTATAAGTTTGCCAGATTGACCTCTTCTTTAAAACCAAAATAACATTTGTTCTATTCCTATCATTCTTTTAGCTTTAGAAATTCTAAGTACGCCTGCCTTTTTTCTAAGTAACTTTGACACAAAGCTGCCAAACGTTTGTTCTTGATTTCTATTCAAGTCAAACCTTTCATTTCCCTTAAATTCCCATTGCCACAGTTCGTAAGTTTTTAAATATCAAACTCCCTTGAAGTCAACAAAGAATCAAATAATGATCTGGCAACAAAGAATCAAATAATGATCTGGCAACTACAACAATCTACACGTCCACGTCCTGAATGTTTGCGCCGTTTCCTTCCCGAACATTCCAGGGAATTACGTTATGGAATATTTCCATGGCATTTACAAAACTAATGCGATTACTCCATGTATCTCTGACACCCATCATTACAGTAGTGTTCACTTATAACGACTTAGTCTCTGTCACCCATCATTACAGTAGTGTTCA
>JARBEQ010277901.1:0-18303 GCA_030265355.1 Tritonia tetraquetra
TATAGCCCAGGACATAATTTTTGGCGTGTCAAATGGTAGAAAGAAAACACCAAAGCACATTGGTCTCGGCCTGGCACCACACCAAGCAACTCGGTCAGAAGCTTTAGTGAAAGTTTTTAACGCTGCTAACCACACAGTAGAGATGGACACCATAAGACGCATGGATACATCCATCGCACAGAATATCATTGATAGGTACATGAAGACTGGTCATGTCTACATTCCTGATGGAATCATTAAAGGACCATGTATCCACTGTTCGTGTGATAATATTGATGTTTTGGAGGAAACAATCCAGATGGTAATATGGCAAAAACAAAATGTAACATCCACCGCCACAGATACGAACGAGCCAGAGACTAAACAAACAAGGGCACGGACAATCACAGGAAGAGAACTAACTGAATTTCAAAGCCTTAGCAGGTCATCCATTGGAAGAAATGCCTGACCAAGCCCTAAGTTTTTGAAAAATACTTCTTTTACCATTAAGGAATAGGTTCAGACACACCACACTGTTTTAAGTAAGAAAGCGAGGATTTTTCATGGCTGGTTTTAAGACTGTTTGACTCGGAAAAAGTTGTGCCAGGATGGAAAGTATACAATATGAATTTAGACAACAGCAGCTCCTCCCCTCAAACCAAAGTCAGTCTTCTTCCCATTCTACAGGCTCCAGCAGATACTTATCCCACAGTGACGACAGTGATTGATCGCTTCTGTGAAATGTCCAACTTCCTCGGCCAGTCACACACGGTCATAACGGTAGACCAGCCACTGTACAGTAAAAGCAGAGAAATAGTATGGTCAGATATTAAGTACCAAATTGTCATTTTTCTCATGGGGGTCTTCCATTTAATATGTAATTTCTTGAAAGCAATCGGGCAACACATGGAAAATGCTGGCCTGGAAGAGCTATGGGTGGAATCGGGTGTCTACGCTGCAAACTCAACAAGTATTATGCTGGATGGAAAGGCTTATTACAGAGCAATCAGAGCTCACATTCTCACATATGAAGCTTTGTGGAGAATGAATTGGGAAATGTTAGAACAGTGGGTGCGAGAAGAAGGAAAAACGTTGCCTGACAGCATAATATATCATGCCAAGAAAATGTCAACATCACTTGGAAACAAAACAAATGTAGAAAACTCAATTGCAGAGGATGTGCTACAGTTAAGAAAAGTCTTTATTTCAAAATAATTTCAAGACATCATTAATGACTTCGATGCCTCAAATAACAACAATCCCAACATCCAACTTTGGAGTGGCTTGGTCCATGATCGAAACTTTATTCAATTTTGTTCGAGCAGAAAGAGAAGGAAACAGTATATGATCATCACAATTATGCTCAATAGGGCTCAGTTTACTTAACGTTAAAGTGATACCGTGCATAGTTTTAGTGTTAAAAGATGTTTACTGGAGTGCCGTTCACACAGACACCGGGTGTGTTCGGGCGCATCGGTGTGCACCATATAGATTTTCATCGGGCGCAAGCGGGCGCATTGGTGAGCATTGGGTTAATTACATACCGTATACGCTGGTGAGCATAATATTTGTGATAGCACCCGTAACATGACGTCATTGTCGCGTCATGTCGAGTTGATATCCTTACAGTAGAAATGTCTGTATTTATGGGTTGTTGCTGGGTTGGTTTTTTTTGGTGATGCATTGTATGTATGACTGTTTGTGGCTCATGGGACTGACACTTGACCCAATTTGGGTAGCTTGCTTTCTTTATCAATAACCTTGTAGTACCTTTCGGTGTAAGGTAATTTGGGTAGCATGAGATGGATAACTGACAATTTGTCCCTTTCTTGACAGGTTACTGTTCTATCACAAGTTACTTTCCCAAATTTGACTTTGGATCCAACTTACCCATTTTGCCGGCACATTCAAATGGCTTGCTGGATTTTCAATAAGCATCTTCATTTTTGTTTCATGCCACTATACAATATTATATATTATAAACAATGTTCATTAGTCTCTTTTTTACCTTATCCTCATCAAATGTCCGGTCACTTGTCATCAACAATTGTTGTTCATCATTTCTTTTGGTATACAGGTCTAATCTTTTCACAGGAAACCACCACAACCTCTGTCTTTTTAAAATTTAAGCTGTCAGTTTCTCAATTTCTCTGACACCAAGTTCTGGTAGTCATTGTTTTGAGGATCTTTTTTGCTTTCTTTGATGAGGACTATGTCATTGGCATAACAAATGTTGTTCATGTTAAGTCCTAATACTGATATATCCTGGTAAGTTTCTGATATGTTGTAAGATGATCTCACTATGTAGTGAAAAGAGATCAGGTGCTAACATAATATCGGTATATGGTAATCATATTTAGTAGAAAATGTCGGTTCTACAAATGAAATAATGATTGGCATTGAAGAGAATGTCGACTCTATTTAACTATTTGTGGTGGTTATATTGGTGGTGGAGGGTGAGGAGGTGGTGGTGGAATTTCACAACTGTGGCATTTTGACAATAAAATCTTTTCTTTTGACAATCTAATTATTATATTGAAATGTGTGCACACTGTCTATATAAAAAAACACATAAATGCGCATCAAAAAACATGAAGTCAGAAGTGTAGCTTGCAAATTTTACATGTGAATTATGAAAAGCATCAAATTATGAAAAGCAGCAAATTATGAAAAGCAGCAAATTATGTAGAGCTTACAGCACTTTTATATTATCCCCAGATATCACACTAAGTTGAGTTATATGTGGTGACTATACTTTTAGAATTATAGTGCCCTCCCCAAAAGTACCTTCTCTGGTAGAAGGTTCATGTTAGTTCCATTATGATATGATTTTCATTTAGGGTTTTATGAATTTATAAGGTTTTGTTTTTTAAATTCTGCAGATCCACAATTCAGTTTGCTATTGATGATATTACACTTGAGGGATGTGGTCCCCCAGCAGCCTCTCAAACCAAAGACCCAAATCTGTTCACCTGTCAATCTGGATACCAGATTAAGAAGAATACTGTTTGCGATTTAGCTGATGATTGTGGTGATGGAAGTGATGAAGTAAACTGCCAGAATGTAAGTATGTGTTATTAGTTCAATTGTATAATCTGCAAGTATTTCAGAATATGAAGGGTTTGACCACAAAACGTGATCAGTTTCATTTTTAAAATATTTATGATGAGCGGATGGCATAGTACATGTTGCAATGCCTTGTTTACAAAGGGCGACGAATCCAAAAGGGAAACTCCCTGTCACCATCATGGCTATTATTGATTGCAATACGTCACAAAATGGCTGTGCCTGTACCAACATCAAAGGCTTTCGATGATTTTTTAAAATTTGCTACTCTTTCTAATGGAAGAAAAAGAAAAACCAAAAATCTACTGATTGTGGAGGGGATTCTATTGAGAAAAGCAGGCATTTAGAAATTGGGAAGATGCCGTCAATTGCATGTCAGCATACTGATTTGTTTTGTAGAGTTGTGTCCCTTGAAAGTAAAAAACTAAAGCTACTTTTTAAAATTGTCTTGCTACTAACTTTGCTACTGTTACTACTATCACCACCACCACTACACTAATGCTACTACTACTGCTACTACTATTACTACTACTACTACTACTATTACTATGACTGCTACTTCTACTACCACTGCCACTACTACCACCACTACTACTACCGCCACCACTACCATAACTTCTACTACTACTACCACTACTACTACCACTACTACCACAAATACTACTATTACTATAAATACCACCTGCGCTGTAACTGCCTTCAATATATCCTCAACATGAGTCTCCAAAGTGAACATGCTTTTTAAAGCCCACATGCCAAGGGTCGACACATTGATAACTTGGTCTCCGTTCAGATGGTCCATTAAGGGGTTCTTCTGTTGTGAAATGAAAGAGGGCCACCACCACCCTACAGGGCTGCCAAAGCTCAGCTACAAAGACATCCCTCCAGAAATGTGGCATTCATGCAAAGGACTGAGAAGTCACAGCTGCAAACATGTCCAAATAGAGGCACACCATTCACAAGGGAGCAAAGGCATATGAAAGGGATGGACAATGCAACCAAGTAGACAAATGCGCAGCAGTAAAGGCAGGGGCTGGCACCACAGAGAGATCCATCAAGTGTGCATGCAGTGTATGGGCAGCTGTGTGTGTTGCTCTTTGGCATGAGATCCCACATGAGGCTACACAAATAGTAATTGACATGCTAGGTTGGACATTATCGTATATATATATATATATATATATATATATATATATAGACAACTAGCAAAATATTGAATATCGAAATGGGTTTACTTGGACCATAAATTCTTGTTTTTTCTCAAATTAAGACAAACGGATTTAACTCATTTTGGGGTCAAACCCTTCATATGTACTTTTTTATGTACACAAGACAAGCTTGTCTGTCTTTATTATGGATTCAAATTAGGAAAGTGAATGTGGCACTATTGTCATCATAACTTGTACTATTGTTATTCCTTTTCAAATGTTGAGTCATCTTACAGACTTGTATTATGTATATTGTTGTGAAATTATAAGTATAAGGTAGTTACTGCTATCATAGCTGCGCTTGTCATCATGTTCATTATGTATATCATTTTTTATATTAATTTGTATTTCTAATATATTTACAAAGCACATCTATAAAAAGGATTTCCTTATTTGGGTATAAGTATAATAATTATAAGTATAATGATTATAAGTATAATAATTATAAGTATAATGATTATAAGTATAATAATTATAAGTATAATTATTATCATTATTTTCGGGTTTTTTTTACTATAACCATTATTATTATTATTATTATTATTATTATTATTATTATTATTATTATTATTGTTATTATTATCATCATTACAATTGTAATAAAAACATTGATTTCATTTAGGTCAGTGTTAGCATGGGCACTTTTTTATGATTTAGGAAGGAAGCAGGAAAAAACATTGACAAGTGTGAAGGGAATCAGTATCAAATAACATTTACCTGTTGTTAACTTTCCATTCAAATCTTATGAAAAGCATCTTTGAAATAGTAAAAAGTAAGTTCAGTTCTAGATAGTAAGAACCTTGAGGTTCACGGGGGCCCTTATCTGGTTTTGATAATGTGAAGCAGATAACTGACAATTTGTCACTTTCTGGATAGGACGCTGGTCTATTATAGATCACTTTCTCAACTCTTACTTAAAAATTGGAAGCCATTTCTACACCTGGGTTAAGTGAGGCAATCAGAGTAAAGTTTCTTGTTGAGGAAAACAACAATGTGTCTGGAGCAGGACTCCAAACAAGACCTTTGCCAATCACAAACCTTGCTTCCTTCTTATCTTTAAAATAGATAAAGAAATAAGTTACAGAATGACCTGTTATCAAAGTGAAACTATACAGATTTAAAAAGATGATGAATAGAGTGAAGTTTGGTCATTCTTTCTTGATGCATTTATTTCCAGATTGATGCTTGTAATTTTGAAAGATCTTTCTGCTCATGGAGTCAAGATAAAATGCTAAACAAAAAAGGATCATGGGTCAGAAGGAATGGATTTCATCCCATGCGTACAGTTTATTCTGAAGGACCAGTAAGAGACCATACGACTGGCTCTTCTACTGGTCACTTTATTTATTTGCATAGAGACTATTACGCACATTTCTCTGTAGCTCGATTAGTCAGTCAGGTTATTAAAGGAGTCAAGGATAACAATGAATGCAGGCTCACAATATATTACCAAATGACAACCAATGTTTTGGCAGCTTTAAATGTCTTTACACAAACAAGCAGGAATGGATATCATACAAAAATATTGACCAAGTACACTATGAAACAGAATTACTGGGGCAGAGAAATATTATCACTTCCATTTAAAGAAGACTTTCAGGTCATAATAGAAGGTTCAGGTATTCGTAGTTTTAACATAGCCTTGGATGATTTAGTGTTCAGTGATGGTTGCAATCTCTCTGGCCCTTTGGTAACCTTGCCAACACCATCTGCTCCAATAACAACACAAACTACTAGAAAGCCATGTGATTATGATTATAAATACCGATGTAGAGATGGGACCTGTATTGATTCAAAGCTAGTTTGTGACTTCAAAAGAGATTGTAAGGATGGCTCAGATGAACAGAAATGTGGATCTTGTGATTTTGAGAAAGGATGGTGTGGTTGGTACCAAGGTAGCACAGGCCGCATAAGATTCTCACGGAGTTCCTCCCCAAATATAGGTAACCTTAATTCTACCAATGATCCTTCAGTCGAAACCAATAAAGGTCACTACATATATGCTGTTCAGTCTACTGGTATAAGCAACTCACCTGCAATATTGATCAGTGGCCCACTTCGTCCCACAAGTAAATATTGTGGTTTTCAATTCAGATACTTCATGAATGATTCAACTTCTCGCCTTGGTAAATTAAATGTATTTGCAGTCAATAATAATCATCGTATACTAAAAAGAACAGTTTTTTTATCAGCGCATAACAGTGGCTGGCAGGAAATATTTTGTTATGTAAATGATGATGGTGATTTAACTGATGGTTGGCATATAGAGATCTCCTTCAATTATGTAGAAGAGTTTTATCCGTCCCAAAGGGGAATGTTTGCTTTAGATGACATGAAATTTGTGTCATGTTCACACTATCCAGAATGGACTGTATCTTGCGAAACATTTGATTCTTATCCTAAGAAACTATGTAATTGGAAACAAGTTAAAGATGACATCTTTGACTGGAAAATAATACCTCATGATGCTGATACAATCAGCCATAGGACTCACCACTTTTATCACAGTTCATACCTTGTTGCAAAGAGCAAAGGACAGCGTAAAAATGATGCAGCTGTTCTTGAAAGTCCATTTGTCAAGGTTATGAACAGTCCTAGATGTTTGAGTTTTTGGTATTTCATTTCAGGAATTGGTGGAGAGTTAACTGTTCACAAAAAGTATGATACGAGAAGAGAAAAATTTTTTCAACGCCGTGGCTTTGGAGTCGGTGAGTGGAAAAAGGCTTTTGTTTCCTTTCCCACAAACCACTTAACATACACAATACAGATAATCGCTCGAGTTAATGGAGATGATGATGGGGATATTGGCATCAATGAAATCTTGTTTACTAATAGGTCATGCCAGCAAGAGCAAGGAAATGAGTGTACATTTGAAGATGGTAACCTTTGTTCTTGGACTCAGGATCCAGCAATGCAAATGCAGTGGTCTGTTCATGACAGTATTACCTGGACACAAATGTCTCTGCCAGATGTAGACCACACAACTGGATCAAAATATGGTCACTTTGCATACGTACAGACCAATCAGGGCAATAGTGGAGATCAAGCCTTGCTAAATAGTTCCAGTCCAATTTTAGATGATCGTAGTTACTCATATAAATGTTTTACATTCTGGTATCACATAGCTGGGAGCACCAATCCAGTGGTAAAGGTCAATGTCAATGTCAATGAACAGTCTAAAATAGTTTCAAATATTTATCCTGGACCTACAGGAAACATGTGGAGAAGAGGAGTAGTTTTAATTCCCCCTGGAAGCCATATAGGAGTTGAAGTAATTGCTGAAGGGAATGGTAAGGATGGACATATAGCCATTGATGATACCAGCCTTTTACTTGGTAGATGTCCTAATGCTGGATCATGCCATTTTGCTTATGACTTATGTGGATTTGTGAACTCTTTATTGAACAAATTTGACTTTGTCCTAGAATCAAAAGAATATAAGGGCATTGCTATGGCAAAACCTACTGACCTCACCAAAAAAGGGGACAAGGCAATGCTTATCTCTGATCCCATTTCAAAAGGAGGTTGTTTGTCTTTCTATGCTTTTTTGAAATCATCTGAAACAGAGGGCTTGACTGTGCAAACATTTAATGTTTACACAAGACAACTGTCATCACCCGGAAACAAAACCTTGATAAAAACAATCAATTACTTTGTTAGAAACAAATTCACACCACCTATTAAAATTGACCTTTCAGATATTACCAATTTTGAGTTTTTGTTTGAAGTGGTGTATAATGGGGAGACCATTGGCATTAGGGAAGTATTATTAACTCAAAGTAAATGTTGGTTTGATACCCCCACACAACCACCCACAACAGTTAATCCCAGCGCATCTCCAATTCATCCACCGTCACCCTTGGACTGTAATTTTGAATTCAATCTATGTGGCTGGAAGGAGATGACCTCTTCTACCACGTGGCATATTTCTCCTGGCTCAAGATACAAATCTTATTATTTAAAAGATTATCGTGTTGCTTATGATCATACACTGAACGCGTACAATGGGAAGTTCTTAAAAGTCTGGTCTTCTTCAAAAAGCTCTTCTTATATTTTAAGCCCCAAAGTCTCGATGAACGGCAGCCTGTGCTTCCAGTTTTGGTACTTTATGTTTGGACCCAATGTAGGCACACTCAATGTAGTACTCAACCTAAGAACAATTATATGGACAAGACATGGAACTCAGTCACCTAAATGGCATTTAGCCAATATTCACATCTCTGGTGTCAAAGAAGGAGTGATATCCTTTCAAGGCTTTGATGGCCCTGGTGAATTTGCTGTTGATGATGTTTCAGCGTTTTTGGGGAAGTGTCCTGAGAAAAATGGTTGTGATTTTGAGAATGGTGATTGTAATTATCAGCTTAAGGAAACAGGTTTCTTACCGTGGAAGTTGAAAACTGGCATTTTTTTGCAGAAGTTGATTTCTCCTGTGAAAGGCGATCATACAGTGGGAACTTACACAGGCTGGTGTTTAGCAATAGATCCTCCTTTAAAGTCACCTGACTCCAAAGCAAGGTTCACAACTAATATTTTTTCTGGGAAAGAGGGCTCTTGTTTGACATTCTGGTACTACATGGATGGATCTGACACGGCTGTCCTTAAAGTGTACATGTTTAGTTCTGACACCACAATGGCAAACAGTCAAATTGTTTTTTCTGTCAGAGGCTCTCAAGGTCCAAGCTGGCAGCTTGGATCAATTGAAATCTTGAAGTCGGACAACTTTATGTTGACATTTGAAGGTCTTATTGGAAAGAGCAAAAGTAGTGGTGGCATTGCTATTGATGATATAAAACTGGTAGATGGGATATGTCCAGGGTTTGCATCTTGTGACTTTGAAGATGAATTTTGTGCTTGGACCAATACAGACAAATATGACACAGGGGATTGGATGCACTTTAGAGGAGATTTGCTATCAATCAAGTCATGGGATCATACTACTGGAACTAAATATGGTGGATATTTGATAACAGACACAGTTTTATCAAGCACTGCAATTCTTATCTCTCCAACACTTCAGCATGATACTTATTATTGTCTTTCATTTTGGGTTGTGCTAAATGACAATGGTTTATCTGTGAATACAATTGGACTTGATGGAAAGACCTTAAATCTTATAGATAAAAAACATATTGGTATCATAGAAATGCATCCTAAAAGTAATGAATGGAAGTTGTACCAGTTTACTATTAACCCATCTCAAAAACAATTTCAAATTATTATCGAAGGAAAAGTTGCACTGCATAACTTATTATTGGATGATATTTCAGTACACACTCAAAACTGTTCCAATATTTCTTCTCAAGTACACAGACATGAGCAATTTTATTGTAATGTTAGTAAAACCTGGCTCCAGAATAGCAAAAAATGTGATTTTACCACTGACTGTATAGGACATAGTGAAGAAGAAGATTGTGGGTACAACTGTGATTTTGAGTCAGAAACTTGCCAATGGAAAAATGTTAAGGATATATCATATGGAGGAAAATGGCTAGTTGGCTCTGGAAACTCCTTAACCCCTCAATCCCTCATTGATCACACTCTTCAGACTGTAAATGGTCACTTCATGCACAGTGACATATTAGCCTCAAACTCATACTATAATGTTGTTCTTCAAAGTCCACAGCTTAAGCTGAGCAGTACAAGATGTGAACTGAAATTCAGCTTCTACATGATATCTAAATCAGCTACAAGTGTATTATCTGTAATCAAGGTACAGAAGAGCACGTTAACTGCGCTCTTTGGTACAGATAACTATAGTACTAAATCGGAATGGCAAACAGCAATCATACCCATTGGAAGAATGGTACATCCATTTTATTTGTTAATCAAACTCAATTCATCAAGCTCTTTTTATCTCCCTTCTGAATCAAACGTGTTATTGGATGATATTAAATTTAGAAATTGTAATTTACCATCCAAAGAAGACTGTGATGCTAACAATCCTCTTCAATTTAACTGCAATAACTCTGCATGTGTTAATAAAGCAGTTTTGTGTAACCTTCAAGATGACTGTGGGGACAATTCTGATGAGGACGATATTCAATGCAAGAACTATAAAATGTGGAACTTTGAAGATGGATCTTTGGGTTACTGGGAACAGGAAATTGGCACAGATGAATTTGACTGGCATGTTTATAGAACAGAAACATTTGCTGACCACACAACCACTTCTGTAGAAGGACATGTGGCTTCAGCAGCTAACTTTTTAAGGAAAACTTATACAGACAGAGCTCATCTCATCAGTCCTGTCTTTACACAAGGCTCCTTATGCACGTTCACATTTAGTTACAGGATGGACTACAACTCAAAAGGTGCTTTCAATGTTTATAAAAGAAACCAAGTAAATGGAGATCTCACTCTTCTTCAATCTCCTGAACCAAATGGAAAGTTTAAATGGAAAACGACCAGCATACTTATTCAAGACTCTAAACCCTATCAAGTTGTACTAGAAATAACATCCCATGTTTCAACTGATATACATATTGACGACACCATTTTTGATGACCAATGTAAGTTATCCAAAGACAAATTACCTGTGGTTATTCCAAAGCCCAAGCCAAGTCCTACACCAAACATTTGCTCATCATCACAATTTTCTTGCAGTGCAGGGAGCTGTATTCCTTTGTCACAGGTTTGTGACTTTTTCACTCAGTGTTCAGATGGTTCAGATGAGAGGCAATGTTCAGCTTGTGATTTTGAACATGGCTCTTGTCAATGGAGAGATAGAAGCTCTGGTTATTTTAAATGGCAAAATATTGTTACCACCTCTTCATTAAATACTTATCCTAAACAAGATCATACTATGTCATTTTTTTCCAAATTCCATGCTTATATGACTGTTTATAATGATGGCACTTCAATCCAAGCACCTGCTGTTCTGACTGGTCATCTTGGTGTTACTGCCTCTAACTGTGTTATCATTTTCTGGCTCTATGTCAAAAGTCCTTTTGACACAGATATCAGTGTTAGTTATCAGCAACAAGATTCTTATGGAAGGAATGAACCTTATCTTATAAACTTTTTCAAGGCCAAAAATCTTCCACAAGGCAAATGGACTAAAATTGAATCACTCATTGGTTATCAAAAATATGGTGGAAAAGTAATTTTGTCAGCAAGTGGGATGAAGTCTAATACTATTGTTGCTCTAGATGATGTGAGTTTCAGCAAATGTGCTTTGGGTGTTCCCAGAGAACACTGTGCAAACGGGGAAATGCAATGTACAAATAAAGCTTGCATTTCTTTGGATGAAAAATGTGATTCACATTCAGATTGTGCTGATGGTTCTGATGAAATATATTGCTCTAGGTACCATAAATGTGATTTTGAATATTCTTTTTGTACATTCACATCTGATCCTACTTCAAGTGAAAAATGGACAAGAAAAAAGGCCAGCACTTTTTCAATGGACCTATCTCCATCTATGGACCATACTTTCAATTCTAGGTGGGGACATTACCTTGAAGTGGGTCCTTCCAAAGACCAACATGCTAGATATGCCAGGATGAAATCACAGGTGATATATGCAAAAACAATTGCTGGCCAAACATGTCAGTTTAGATTTTTCTATTACCAAAAGACAAATTTCAGTGGGACTTTAAATATCTATAGTCAGTATGAGGAAGATGGTCCTCTAAATCAGCTGTGGTTTAACAAACATGGAACTAATGGAATATGGGTAAAAGTTAGCATACGTTTAACTGACAAAAAACCTTTGAGATTAGTCCTAGAAGGTGTATCCAAAGAACAAAGTGTTGTTGCTATTGATGATGCCTCAATGACTCGTGCTTGCACTGTGGCCAACTCAGAACAGATGTTGCCTGTGTCTCACCTAAATGAAAAGCAAGGCTCTTGCCCCCTTAATTTCTTCCAATGTGATGGGAAAAAATGCTTACCAAACCGATATTTCTGTGATATGAAGGCTCAGTGTCAGGATGGCTCAGATGAAAAACACTGTGGTGTACCGTGTGACTTTGAAAAAGGAACATGTGGTTGGAAATTAGAAAATGATCATACAAATATTAATGTTACATCAATGGAAGTAGGAAAAATTAATATATTGAGGGACCACAAACCAGGCACAAGCACTGGCCATGTGTTACCTGTCTCAATAGCTCAATACTCTTCTTACTCTTGGATGCCTACAATTTTGAAATCTCCTTTTTTCGAAAATGTGTATGAAAACTGCAAATTTTCATTTTGGCGCAATGATCTTGTAAGTTCAACACTTAAAGTACAGTTACTTAAAGGAGATGGTAATTTTGATTTATATAGTGAAACTAAACCATCGAATCAGAGTGTAGGTAAATGGAAACAAATGTCTGTGACACTACCAAAATGTGCATCTCATTTTCAACTACTTATTATAAATGATTATTTGTCTTACTCTCCTCACACAGTTTATCAAATTTTTGATGATTTTCATTTTGAAGGCTGCACTAAGAAATACATCACCCAATGTCAGTCAGGGGAATTCATGTGTAGAGACAGACTTAGATGTATTCCTGAGTCGCTAAAGTGTGACTTGTCCAATGACTGTTGTGATGGATCAGATGAGGATATTGATTTGTGTTATGCCTATAAACAGATTACTTTTGACTGGGGTATGGACAGATGGAAACAGCAAACTGATGATGAAGGAGATTGGACAATCTCATCTCAAGTACGATACATTGATCCTTCAGATCATACGTCACCACCTCATGATGGAATGTTTTTAACATTTGAGTCTTATTCATCAAGGTTTAAAGCAAAAATCTCCTATAGCGCAAATGCACCTTTGCAAGATTGTCATATGCGTCTTTGGTATACAGGTATTGTCAAAAGAAAAGCAAGCGGTACTTTGAACATATATCTTCAGAATGGAATCACCTCATCAACTTTGTTGAAATCAGTTGAAGTGAGTTCAAAAGGTTGGATGAAAATAGATATTCCAATAAAAAGCACAGATCCTTACAAAATTGTGCTTGAATCAATAGCAGGAATCACAGCCCCATCAAACATTTATGTTGATGATATATCTTTTACTCCAGGCTGTGATATGGGCTTTCGCACTCCCCCACCATCATTTGTTTCACCCACAAAATCTGTTACACTTCCAACAGAGCAAACCAGATCAACTACCCAAGCTGCCTGTCCTGGACGATTTCAATGTAAAACAAACAAAAAGTGTGTGGCTCTGCCCAAGAGATGTGACTTTGATATTGATTGCCTTGATGAGAGTGATGAAAATGGTTGTTACACAACTTCTATGTGCACCTTTACAAGCAACAGCTGTGGCTGGACACAATTGTCAGCAAGGGGTGATTTTGGTTGGATAAGAGCTACACCATCTGATGCAAAGAAAGACATGGCTCCATCCTACGATGCAGGCTTTATGAAGGGAGACCAAGGACACTTCATGTACTTTTCACACACTCCAGATGCACAAAAATCTGGACAGACAGCCAGCATAAACAGTAGAATTTTCAATGGGGCCGGATCAAACTGTGAAATTCATTTGTCATTTTTCATGCAAGACTCTGCTAATGCTGGTTTGAGCATGTATATTCATTACCAATCAAAGAAAGATTTGCTTTGGAAATCTGTAACAAGCAGTGATAAATGGCAGAAAGCATCTATCAGTGTTGGTCACAGGAAAGGAGCGTTTAGCCTTGAAATTGTTAAAGTCTTGTCGGATAGTAATAATGGTAAAACTGCAATTGATAATATTAAGTTTGTGATGTGTGCTGAGCCTGTCATGGTTGATATTTGTTCACCTACAGCACTAAAATATTCTTGCCACAATAAAGCCTGCATTGACAATATTCATTTGTGCGATGGACAAGATGATTGTGGGGATAATTCTGATGAAGTCTCGTCATTATGTTCTAGATATACATTTAATGACTTTGACACAGGTTTCCATAAAATAGCACAAGCACCGTCAGGAGTTCAAGATAGTCTTGATTGGAAACTATGGACAATAGGACAAGTTCCAGCCACTGGCCTCCAGGGCATTGACCATACAACCTTCTCATCTAAAGGGAAATATGCATATGCTGTAGGGTCCAAATCTGGAGACTCTGCATTATTATTGTCCTCTAATTGGATAGTTTCTTCATCCAGTACATCCTGTAAAGGCTCTGTCTATGTTATGGCACCAGGTCAAGCCTCAAAATTCTCTATTGGCATCAGGACACACAATGCAGGTCCTCCTGATCTACAGGTATGTCATTCAGTGTGATATTATAGATGAAAAATCAATAACATAACTACTATTAACCCATTCCTCCTCAGAAGGCTGGAAAAAATCTTTGGCTGGTCCCCTCACTAGGGATATTGCTCTTGATTTTCAGATGACTAATATTTAAAAATTAGTTAAGCCCATAAAATTATAATAAATTGGACAAAACAGTAACCAATGTGTAGAGAAATGAATGAACTTTCCCAAAAATTTCAAGTTTTAACCATTTGCCACTCAGATCACCCACTACTGCCCGCTACTAATTCACACTCATATTGCCTGTAATTGACGGCATCTACTCTCGGTTTGATGGAATCACTGCAAACTATGTCAATTACAGGAATACGCCCCTTTCCGATTCAGTCCTTTTCCAGAGTGATTTCCCTTTGTAATGATGTAAATATTCCCATGTGTTGATTCAAAGCGAAACTACACTAGATTGTGAAAACTGATCTTGTTTTCATGATTTTCTCATGCTAAAAGTTGTAAAAATGCCTGTCACTTCGTTTTACCCCGCGATAAAAGGCCTGGGATTCTGCAGAGGAAAATGTTTTAATGACCGAACAATAATCAAGCACAATTTTCATATTAGATAACAATTAATTGTGTATGATTCAAACACATTTTTTGTTAAGATAACAATTAACCTTTAAACAACTGTGGGGTTAGGAATTTTACATCCTTAACAAGGTAAATAACTCTGATTGTTTATATGATTGAATCGTAATAATATGAAATCGCCTGTTGGTGATATTGTAAAATAAAAATCAGAATAAAAAAGAATAATAAATTTCCTTTCAATTGATATCAAACACTTGGGCATATATTATTTTGTTGTAGCCCCAAAAAATTTTATAAAATGGAAAAATGAAATATTTCGTATCCAATTTTCCACTCTCTGACTCTGATTTGTGTTCATTTGGTAAATTTTTCATGGAAACAACGTTTGGATGACAGTTGTGCAATAATCAGCACTTCATAATGCTTAATAATGCCAAAATTGCCATCATCTTTCTCATTGTTCATATTTTCCTCAATATTTTTTAAATATTTGACCTTTTAGCAACGATCGGGAGTCAAATTAAGCATTGAAATAGAAATTAATTGTAACAAAAGTAGATGACATAGGAATAAATGATTGACGGCAATATAGTTGATAATGTGTTTAGACTTCCAGAATAGTAACTTTAACGGCTTCTTCTCTTTAACATATGACAATAGACAAAATATTCCCCTTCACTCGACCATCTCTGGCAATGTGGGCAACACGATTGTTTAAGGTTTAATATAGCAACTAAAGCTCAAAGTTACAGTTGTTAGATTTATGTCCTTGGCAACTCATTACAGGTCATATCATTATAGTCTATCTTCAATAGTACTTGATTCTGAGAGCCATAAAAACTCTGAGAAAGTCCTAAGTAAAAAATCCCCAAATCGCCCCTGGGATTGGAACCCAGAACTTTCTGCACAAAAGGCAAATGTATTACCGCTACACTATGGCATTTTTTATCATTGTCTGAAATTTTCTGAAATAAAGATCTATCTAGTATCTTTATTCTAGAAAATGTCAGACAATGATGAAGTGTAATTGGATGTTTATCATTTGTACCAGAGTATTTGTTAGATAACATTTTAAAAGATGTGAATTATTAAATTATTATTTGCTATATTACTAAGATACATTTCCACAGTTAGTCAGATCTATTATTGCATTATTATTAACATCTCCCAGATAAAATCTGTCCAAGCAACAAATTCAGTTTGGAAATTTGTCCAGTTTAGCGTCACCTCTGACAAGCCTTTCCAGTTTGTCTTCAAAGCTGATTTTAAGACCACTGGAGATGCCATAGCTATTGACGACTTTATCTTATCACCAAGTTGCAAGTATGTGTTAGGAATATTTTATTCTTCGACTAGGTGATGTATAAATGTTCTCAAACTGTTATGTTCTTTAATCTCACTATGGTGATGTAGTGAAAACAAAGCTGACTATTAGAGTTATTTCCCTCAGTTAACAATATATTCCATTTTGAGTGCCAAAGCCATTGATGATAAATGATGACCAGAGTAATCAATACTAAAAATAAAGGTGCATCACCTGCTTTGTAAAAACAAAGACTTAGTCAAGGGTGTTGTCTGCCTTTCATGATTTGTTACAAGGTAATGAAAACAAAGACTTAGACAAGGGTGTTGTCTGCCTTTCATGATTTGTTACAAGGTAATGAAAACAAAGACTTAGACAAGGGTGTTGTCTGCCTTTCATGATTTGTTACAATGTAAATGAATAAAGGGTTCTTGGGGGGAATCACTGGCTCAGTGGTTAAGCCACAAATTTTCATGGCTCTGCCTTTCTTAAGTTCTGTTGAACCGTATTTGATATGAACTTTATGTGTTGAAAGGGCATCAAACTTCAAACTTTAGAGCTTTTTTAAAGGGTTCTTGTAAATTTTCATTAGAAGAAAAAATGATAGTTGAATATTTATAAATATGATCCATCTGACATCATAATGACCTTGTTGGAATTGACACAAACTCTCTCATCACCTCCCTATCTCATCGTATATGCAATATAGCCTGTGTTACGGTTTTTGTTTTGTATGGGAGTCATAATGTGTATGACAAACTCAGCTTGGACATTATTTTCTGTGCAATTGTAAACTGAACAACTGGATTTTACCCCGCTCTGCTCTGAGCACTTGCATCAAGACTTTTGATATTGTATAAAACAATACCCAAAGTGGTAGAACCTCCCAGTTTTTATCAATAGCTAGAGTATTTTGTTTATTGGCCTGTCTTTGATTAATACTGCCCAGTGTATTTCTCATGGTGCCAGTAAAGAGTTGTGGATGCAGTGGTCTGATCAGGGGTTTGTCTGAAATTCTCTGTGTCCGGTCGTGTTTGGTGGTCAGGGTGCCTGCATTTATGGCGGGTATCTTGTATGCCTTTCATGGCTGAACATGGGGCTGGCCCCAACACTGATTGGCATGAGGTTTGACCAATCAAAAGATTAGACAATGAGTAGATGAAAGAAAAACCTACTTACTTTACTTACAGGGGAGTGGTGGCTTATTTATCTGGCTGTTACACATTTTTCCTTGTTTATCTTACTGTTACTGAGGTTCCTCTTTGTGCAGAGATTGGATGCCATGGTTCTTCATTCATGTCTGGGGCCAGTTCTCAACATTCATTTATTGCCCTTTTCAATAATTCTGTTACATTTTCTAACTAGCTCTTTTCCCTTCTACCACGGCCTCTTTTACCCTTTATCTTCCCTTCCAGGATGGTGTCTTTATATGGGAGTGGTGTTTTTGTATAGGAGTGGTGTTTCTGTATGGAAGTAAAAGCATAGTACTTATATAGCGCTTCATCATGCTCTATGTGCTTTACAATGTATAGTTTCCCGGCAGCACTCCTGTATATGAGGAGTGTACAGTACGAGTTGCCTGTTAGGCGCTTCAGCACTAGCATTCTGACAAGATCGTTTGCTGCCCTCCGCCGGGTACTCATTTACACCTGATTCAAGTGAAGTAAGCAATGGCACAGTGCCCGAGTGGTCACTCATCCAGACACTGATCACAATCAATGTAGCATGACCACGCTGACCAGTTCAGCGTGCTAACCGTTCGACCACCGGTGCCTCTAGAGTAGTGTTTCTGTATGGGAGTGGTGTTTTTGTATGGGAGTGGTGTTTCTGTATGGGAGTGGTGTTTCTGTATGGGAGTGGTGTTTTTGTATGGGAGTGGTGTTTCTGTGTGGGAGTGGTGTTTCTGTGTGGGAGTGGTGTTTCTGTATGGGAGTGGTGTTTCTGTGTGGGAGTGGTGTTTCTGT
>JARBEQ010278012.1:0-14127 GCA_030265355.1 Tritonia tetraquetra
AAGTTTGTGTATCATGCATAAACCTTACACCGAAAGGTACTAAAAGGTTATTGATAAAGAAAGAAAGAAAGAAAGGCGAAAGTTTGTGTATCATGCATAAACCTTACACCGAAAGGTACTAAAAAGTTATTGATAAAGAAAGAAAGAAAGAAGTCACATCTCTGGTAACCTTCTTTCGTTGTAACATATGCTTGAGTCGAATTAGGAAAGATCGTCATTAAAGACACAATATCAGTACAACTCATTTGATTGCGTCTCTTTAATAACCAAATGGTTTTGCTTTCTGGATTATTATCATTGTTGTCCTCTTTGACTCCGATTGACAGTAATTTACCATTGAATAAGTGAATAAGTACTTATTGCTAAGGTGTCATTATTTCCACTGTCGTTAAACATGATGATCTACTGTATATGAGTATGAGTAGGCCTATACCAGTTTGGCTAAATCTTTTATTGGTGCATAAAACTCTTTTGGTAATCATGGATATTATAACATGCACCAAAATAACCTTACCCATGTCTTCTAAAAAAAAATTACAAATAGGACCAATTTTTGCATTTTTGTTCAAATTTGGAGCACAAAAAGAGCCCCAATTGTTCGTAAAGACTCTGACAAAGAAATCAATGACATCTGTACCTGATCTCTTCCTTCACATCTTCCCTTTCAGACAGGGATTCCTCTTCATATTCCACATCATATGGCATGCTGATCTTGGAGCTGAAATTCAAAATCAAACAAAATTAGAAAAGAGAACCAATTTTTCACAGTTTCAAACTACACTCTTTCAGTTGTCTCTTTTGGCACACCTAGTTTGAAACATTCTTTTCTGTGTATGCAACTTACTTTTATACCTACAAGTATTAAGCATCCATGACCCACTTCCATAACAACACTGGGTGTATTGAACTAAAACAGACATTTTTGTTTCAATTGTAAGCTCTCAATCTTCTTATACATCATTGCCTTACAGCTTGTGGCAAATTGACGTGGGGCTTTGCCGAGTGGATCCGCCAATTTCACCAACATCAAGTCATTAGATATCTCTCTTTCTGTCCTCCGCTCTTTTCCTTCTTCTCTCATTATTTACCTCTCTCCTTTCATTTCTTCCCTCATTACTTTAAATTAGTACAATGAATGGACAGCGAGCGATAGAATAGGAAGAGAAGTGATGAGAGTGAAGCACATGGACATGGATGACAAGACTGATGGTAGAGATGAACTCACAGCACGATGATCACAATAAACTTATGTGTCATGATAGAGACATGAATGTACGGTACACACTACACACTAATAAACAATGCAATGTACAGATGCAACAAATATCATTATCATAATTATAATAATAACTATAATCAGCAGCAGCTTCTTCATCATCATTATTATTATTATCATTTACAGTGGGTTGATCACCTACTTGGCTTAATATCTTGATTCACAGAAATCCAGCCTCATAGTGCTGGCCCTACACTGCAATGGTAAAAGGGAACTGGATAAGAAAGAAAGATTTACTGGGCTGCCACTCAAAATTCATAAAATCCAAGAATTTTTAAAGCTAACGACTCGACAACCGGCAAACACTTATGTGGATAACTACATGGTCTAAATCTAGAACCCTTTTCATCAAAGTAAACATAAATGAATATGAAAACTACACGCGTTGACACCCATCCGCGATTAAAAAAAGAAAAAAAGAAAAAAGATTGACTGTTTAGTCACCAAGGCCATAAACCCTGCTAATCGACAATGATAACATTATATTGTTGTATGCTCTCTCTCTCTCTCGTTATTGTCATTTGTCAAAGTTAAAGAACATTGACGCATCTAAACTTGTATGCTGCTAAGAAATGGACAGGGTTCACTTAGGAGACCCTACCTGCAGCGCCCTCTGAGTGACCACTCACATTCTTTCTTCAATTTTACGATGCGTTTTACTCACTACACCGTTGGAGTACTCACCATACCGCACCTACTTGTGATAATAGTAATTTTAAAATAATGACTGGTCACCAATGTCAATCGACAAAAATTATATTATATTATTATGCCCCTCTCTCTCTCTCTCTCGTTGTTGCTAGAGTTAGCATCGCTGCTAGAAGATTGGATCTTCTTAAGAAATGGACAGGGCCAGCTAACAGAGACCCTACCCGCAGCGTGATCAAACCACTTACATTCTTTCTTTCTTCAGTTTTATGATGCGTTAAGTACTCACAACACCACACCCATTTGCGATAATAAAAACAATGTTGATTGTTTAGTCACCAAGGTCAATGACCCCCGCCCGCCAATCGATAAAGATAATATTATACTCTCTCTCTCGTTGTTGCTAAAGGTAGCATCAATGCTAAGAAATAGACATGGTCGGATAACAGAACAGAGACCCTACCTGCAGTGCCATCAAACCACTCACAATCTCTCTTTCTTCGGTTATTAAAAAAAGGGGCCAATTTTCCTTGTCTATATAAGCTCATTAGTTTTGTTCTCTCTCTTTCCTCTCGTTTGTACTTAACATTAACATGAAAATTATCGCACACAAAGCACAAGCAGGCGACAATGTGTAAAATAATTCGAGGTATCTCATGAGACCAACGGTTAGAGCTGTGAATGGATCCACAGACGGCGATGAAATCCAACAGTTGCCGCCAAGTACGTGCCACAGCAGATTTCCCATGGCAACCACGGACCACAGGCGTACATGTTTTATGCAAGATTGTATGTATATACTATGTCTATCAATTATTCTCAGTTTTTTCCTTTTTATTTTGTGTACACATCATATGTAACTTTATTTGAGAGAATTTTTTTTTTTAATTGTGGGGGATGGAGGAGAAAGTACTTTACTACAGCAATACCCAACTATCCCTACCAGATCTCAGACAAGGCATTTTGACCAATGCTAATGCTTTAATCAGACGACCCCACGAAAATTTAATTGTGAAAACATCAAAGCTTTGCTGATTGCCTATATAAACTTGGCGTCGTGTAAAATAAAAAAAACATAAAAACTTGCAATGTAGATGGTAGTGTTTTCGTGTTACTTATTGATCATAAACGAATGTCCTAAATTTGGATGAATGAAATGTATCATTATTCTTATTATTATTTTTCTACTGGATTGTGTTTTGTACAGAAAACTACACAATGCAATCAGATGCAAGAAAACATTTTGTTATCAAGGTGGCAAAGTTGAATGTTAAATTCCACCCCCTCCTCCTCTACAACCCATTACTGCTATAGCGTTCGTAAAATGGGGCAGTTTTAATATATATAAATTTCCTGACCAGATACGACACTTTACATGAATGTGATATCTGTGTTTCGAGTTAAAATTTGGAATTAAAATTAAAGACCATACAAAGTATTTAATTGACTGTTATCTCAGTGGGAGGCATCTGTGAACAAGAAGAAGAAAAAGAAGATGCTGTCCACTAGTACATATAGATCTTACCTGGATTCAATCATATAAGGCTCCAAAAAGCTCATTTGATTAGAAAACTTGTATGGTCCTTTATTAGCATCACCTTTTCTTCTTTGCTTTACATACGAGTCCCTCATATTTCGCCACCTTAGGCGCCATGCTTTTGCTTGAAACGATGGGGGTAAAAAGTAAATTTATTCAATGGGTGAAATTACCTTTTTGATGTTTAAGGATACCTAAGCCTTACACCGCAAGTAACTAAAGGTATGGGGTCCCAGTGGTGCAGACGTATGGTTCTCGGGCCTCTGAAGCAAAAGGTACCGGGTTCGATTCCCGGCAGCAACACTGTCGGGTATTTTTCTCCTTGAAACTCGGTGAAAACCTATGCCACTCCCCTGATCATATTCAGGTAGGTGGGATCAAAGAACCTAGTCCTATCGGAGATGGACGATAAACTCTGAGGTTCCGTGTGCACATTGCACACGTTAACTAACCCTTGACAGTTGAAAATTGACTGTCCGGGCAAAATTAATTCAGGTCAGTGGGTTTGAAGTCTGCTTGGCTTAATATCTTGATCCATGATAATGATGATTGTCCATATTTTCAGCACAAAAGCATTTTTCCACAACAATCGTAAAATAAAAATATCACATTATATTCATTCTTCTACTTCTAAAGAAGTGTCTTAAAACCTATAATAGCAAAATATACCCCAGTTAAAATAATTTCCAAATTAAAAACGTTTGTTTAGGGGCTATTCAAATACTCACCATCCATTTCTTCAACATTTAACGTCTCTGCCACACCATGCCAAAAACAGTGTGTAAGGTATGAATCACTGTGCCGTTTGTCACTTGGATTATAGATATAATTGCATTGCCTCACAAGATCTATTAAGTGTTCAAGTGTTTCATCGCAGAGTTGAATTTTAATTTTTGGCATTTTGATTTGTTAAAAATGAATTATATAGGTCTACTCCCAAAGATTCAAACCAAAACACTTGATCTTGATACTGTAGTGTAATTTAATATCGCCCTACATCTGCAGCTGCACTGAACTGCAAATTAGTGTCAGTTGTTACACTTCACAGTGATTCTCAGTCAATTCATTCACAGTAACAGTGTCTACTGTGCATTCTGTGTACACAGCTGATCAATTTGATACCCCATACTGTTACGTAAATTTACATGATATATAGTATTCTGCCTGCCTCAAATCATCTTCTATTTGTATGATCATCATATCCATCTTCATCTAATCAATAATTAAACGTTCAAGCGCCGGTAACATTACAGTTTTCACAGTAAAAAATAAAACAAACTCGATGACTGACTCTTTTTACCACTGGAGGAAGAAGAGTTTAATAGCTAAACTGGCTTACGGGATAGATCTAGACCCTGATGAATGCCAGGTTGGCTTACACAGGTTATTACAGTAAACTACAGTCGACACGGGAACCTGGATAATCCGAATCCCGTACTGAATTGACGGGACCGCAACTAATCCTTTTGCCATAACAGAATTCCTTTTATATCCTTATCACCACCATCGAGTCCTATCTCTTGGCTCTCCATTCCTCTCCGTAAACAGCCCTCGTCTTCTCGGTGCTTTTTCTCCGCTTCCTTCCATTCCGCCAGTCGGTCCATTATTTATTTATCTCCGTCTGCCTCTTTTCTTTTGTTATGCAATCCTATCCAAGTTTTGACACGATATTGAATATTTTGTAACGATATCACAGTAAATGTCCAGTCCAGTTGTATTGCACCCCTTTGTTGTATTGCTTTCAATACCAGTTTATAACCAATTTTCAAAAACTCATTTTGATGCCTAAATAGCATAAACACAGAAATGTATAGACAACATAAATTGGCAACAGATCCTCTCCATTTTCATTACGCCTGAACTCCCAATAACTATTCTTTTTCTATTGATATCATAGATAAAGGTTTCTCACGTACCTTTCTTTTTAAAAAATGTTTTCCCTTGTGTATTGTGGGGGAGGGGCGGGGAGTAAAACAAAACATTTTTGCACTTGGTTTTTGTGTGTGTGTGTGTGTGTGTGTGTGTGTGTGTGTGTGTTTTATGGACCGGTCACATAGCGTACAAACTCCCAAAGGTTACTTGTTTGCAATGCGACCTCATGTGTAAAAACAAATTACAATTTACATGCAAAAATTGCATAATATAAGAATGCATCGGAAGATGTTTTTATAATGGCGTCATCTCGTGCCCATACTACACGTCTTTCTCCTCTTTCCTTCGTTTGTCCTAATTCGTAGTCAGTCTGCTCTACTCTCTCATCACTAACGTTTGCATATTTGTCTTCCATTTTGATCGGGGATTTGCAGAGCGATTTCTATCTATTTGTTCGCTGTGTAAAAGAAATTTAATCAATCAATTTTCTGCTGACTCTTACTGGGAGCATGTGTTTGAATGAGGTTGACACACACACACAAACAAGTTTCGAAAACAAGTGTCTTGCTACACACGCACCCACAACTTCTCTCTTCTATAACGCAAAGTATGAATTACAAGAACAGCCACTCAGTTACGATACGCCCTTGTTTGCTTGTGTGTGTGTGTGTGTGTGTGTGTGTGTTGTTGTTGTTGTTTGGGGTTTTTTTTCTTTTTTATTTGTTTGCTTGTTCTCCTTTATATTTTGTTTAAGCGTCACTCAGAACAACACGAGTCTGGGGTGATTCATGGGTGGTAATAGTTATAGCTATATGCCTTTGGCTGCTGACCACGGACATCGATCTTGCTGTGCCGTTGTTGTAAAAGTAGCCTATCATTACCTATTTCAGTGATCATTAGCTTTCAATTCTCCAGCCTAAGCTAATAGGATCATCAAGGCACATAACCCTACCGCAGAAAGGGTTGTTATGAAGCATGTTTATAGTCGACGACGCTTAGTTTGATCTTGGGTAGTGTTGATTTTTGTTCTCTCTGGAACAGGCACCGATTTAACTTAAATTCGGATGTGCTGACTTCAAAACAAGCGTCGCAACGCATGAGTTGAACTAAATTCATTTGTCTCTATCAAAATAAAATGGATGTGTTGATTATTGTCCTCACCTTTATGACACACCTTGTTGTGGTGGAAAGGCTTGAGTGGTCTAATGACTTTGAGGGCTATACCAAACAGGTACAACCATATTGGGAAGGCTTCAAATGTAGATTCAGACCAAGATGCCATTGGGCCCTTACACCGAAAGGTGCTAAAAAGGTTATTGATAAAGAAAGAAAGAAAGAAGTTGATTATTGTTTTGTTGTATTTCCAAGGTTGCACTAACCAAGAATTTAAAATTAGGTAACACGCTTGGATCACCTATTTTGTCATTTGACCCAAGCATCTTTCTTGTACTATGACGACAGACGTACCATTTTAGGGATTGAACCCAAATGATTCAAATTTTTAGTCAAAATTCATGCATAGTTCAAATTGTCGGCGGTCAATGACCTTGGTGACGGCCAACGGTTGTGTTGTACTTGTGATGAGTTGATCTTTCTTTGCTCCTCAAACAACATCAACATGCGACTGTACCACCAGCCTATTGTTCAAATTCCATGCATAGGTCTTTGACTACACTTCTTCATCTGATTCACATCTTCTCTTCTTCCTCACTTAGGTGTTCGTGTTTTTTTTCCTTTTTTTGGATCATTAATTTGTTTCTGGTTTCCTGATAAAAATTGAAACGTTCTGTGTGTTTTGAAAGGTACGTAATTTTTGGGAAGTTATTTCATCACCTTATGCCTTTTCCACTATTATATCTATAGGACAACTCCCAGTCAGTAACCCCCATTACAGTGTTTAAATCTTACCCCTCCATCTTCTTTGCTAATTATTTATATCGGTAAAGGTTATGAGGGATCAGCGCAGTGGTAGCAGCGTCGGTGGGCGAATGGACAGCACACTGAACCGGTCAGCGAAGTCAGGCAACATTGGTCGTGGTTAGTAATTGGATGGGTCAGCATTGGGGAGCACCCTGTTTCAATCGTCCGGCGTTTGTGCCCTTGGGTAAGGCACTTCATTCTGCTTACCTCGCTCGACTCAAGTGTGAGTCCCCGGCCGATATCAGCGAAATATCTTGTCAGAATGCTAGTGCTGTAGTGCCTAACAAGCAGATGAGATGGATACAGGGGTGTTATGGACTGCTGGGAGTAAACAAGACATTGTAAAGCGCATAGAGTATGATGTGAACTTCGTGGATATGCGCTACATAATAGCTATTACTTTACTTTAGAGTCAAGGTCACTCTAGCAATGGGGCCACTTATCAAATCCCTTTTGCAATACAACACATGCAGTGACATGGTCAGTTATGCCACGCTGTACGCTATTTAAGTTTAAGAAGATAGGCAGATATAATTTCTCAAAAGATTTGTTAAAGGTTCCTATCAAAGTGAGCTTTGCAGGAGAGTTGTTGGTTTTAGGGCTCTATCGACACAGATAGTTTGTTTGTTTGTTGCTGTTTTAGGGCTCTATCGACGCCGATAGTTTGTTTGTTTGTTGCTGTTTTAGGGCTCTATCGACACTGATAGGTCATTTCAGCCCCCGCCACACAGCTTCAAACAAATCAAGGTTTAGGAAGAGGCATCTGCAACACTCATGGGTCACATAAGCGCTTGAGAAAAAGTAAGACAAGGGGGATGACACATAGTTAAAGATAGAACAGAAGTAGATTCCAGCAGATCAGTCAGTCCCTATCCCGGTCTGAGGTGACCACTACAGTTTCACTCAGACAGCCCCTGCAGAAGATACTCAATTCGTAAAATATACAGTAATCTATATTGTAAGAATGAATACTATAAAGAGAGATGATTTACATGCAGGAGTGTTCGAATCTCTTGACAAAGAAGAGTAAAGAAAGGCCAGACCATAATATGTCTTTGTCAATGAGATTATCATTAGAAAACATGCTTTCGTTTCCAGAGGGATTAAAACGTAATACTAGCAGGCAGCATTAGTGATGTTACACTAACACCTATGTACTCCACTGATGTCACTTAGTTAAAAGGCTCCAAACGTCAAAATATGTATTTTATGGACAGAACATGACAGATGGAGAATATGTATCTATTCATGAAAACATTTAGTAGTGACAAATTGTTCCATAATAAACACAGTTCCATCCGAGAACCTCTAATTCTGAATTGCTCAACAGAGCAGTAAAATCTCCCTCAGTGAAACATGAAAAATATCAAAATATAATAAAAGAAAATGCCATGGAAATTATATAATGCATACTTTTATTGTTCCAAGTCATGAAATATATATAGGCTTAAAATTTTCATGTAAATAGAGTAGATATATTGAGACAATATTAAAATACAATATTTCCTTGCCGTGGACAATCATTTCTCTTGTGTAAAACTCTTTGGCAGTAGTAAAATAATAATTAATACATGATGAGCCTTTGACTTACAATATGAAAAGAAGTTTTCACTGAAACAAAAACAGTCATATTTGAATTTAAGTTGAGTATTCATTTAAAAGCTTTCAGTCCAAATAATATCAACCTGGCTCTCCTTGAGTAAGTAGCAGGAGCACCAGTAAAAAAAATAAATAAATAAAATGATAAAAACTGTACAATATGGACCAGTCAAGCCACATTCCTGATTCCCCCCCTCAATAAAAAAACCCACAAGCATACATATACTTAACTCTTTCCAGACATATAGCCTCTAGCGGCGCTGGCAGTGGATGTGGTTTGATATTCGACGTATAGCCACTATATGGGCGATGTGAGTGTGTCTCATTTTTTCGTGTCATAATTTTCATCTTCATTTTCTCAATTTCTTCTTCTTTTTTTCTAATCACATTCCTGGTGTTCTCCATTCAATACTGAACAATTTGATTTATAATATGTCGGTCTTGCTTTATTAGTTATACACACTCTTAGTACTCCCATGTCATCTCCGAAATTTGAGTTGAAAATTACTCAAGTCTAAATGAAGAAACCACATAAGTCTAGAAAGAGTCATTTATGTTATTGGGGAATTTAATGAATTTTATAATTCAAATTGATCTTATTTCCCTTAAATTTATAATCCGTTATCAGTTACAAGTCCACAAACACATGATAACTAATTGATAATCAGCACTCAGTTATTGCATCATCATTTTCAAAGTTCACGAGGCACAATTGTGTGTTATCCATAGGGGGAAAAAAATATTTAAAAATCGGCATAATCAGTTTACATACACAACAGAAAAGTATCGTTTTCAAAAGACAAGTTAAAAACTGTTCAAATCGTTCACATGCCCCCCATCTTCACAAGAACTTATTTCTATTAGCTAAAAGTTCTAAAAGTCCATAAAGTTGTTTGTAAAAGTCTGTCATTTATCACATATCACGGAGCAAGTCTCTTCACTTTATTGCAATGATACAATGTGATCAAGTACATATTTGGAAATCATAGACTAATGAGTCAGATATTTACTCTCATCTTTGATAACAAGCTTGGTACTGGTTAGTGCAAAGCCATAAAATGAAGCATGCCAAATTTTAAGTCAAATTTTCTGTCAAAGAAAAGCATGCCATTCTTGAAAATAATCATACAGCTAATCTAAAGTCTGTCCAAATAAATGAAATAAAACTGAAGTTGACTTCACAAAAATGAAACTATATTTCACAAGACCCAATTCAAAATCGCATTTACTGAAAAAAAATTGAATTGAATTATCATTTTCTTGTTACTAATATTAGGAGACAAATAAAAGGGAACGCGAGTGAAAATGTTATGCCGTGACTGATCACAAACACAAGACAAAAGCAAATACTGAAATTGGGCTTTCCTGATTTCTACAATGAGATATTTTTATAACTGAATTTAGAATAAGCAATGTGATGATCTCAGCATAAGTACCAAGTCCTTGAAAGACAGGAAAATTGAGATCTAAGACAAACAAAGGAATATTATACCATGCTGGTATGATTGTCCTCCATGGTGGTCAAAGTGGCAAATATACCATTAGTTTGGGGCTACCGTATTTATAGCTTTGTTTAGAAACTTCAGATCATTTCCTAAGATAGTATTTTTTCAAACATTCATAATATAATGCAATGATATGATACCTATCACTCAAATCAATGGAATAAATAGTGATACTGATACACACTAATTGGCAATTGTAGACATGTCTTCACACAAGAGCAAGATAACAGAAAAACAACACAGAAAAATAATCTTTCTTTCTTCTTTCTTTATCAATAACCTTTTGGTAGGTACCTTTCGGTGTAAGGTCAGAAAAATAATGATTCATCAATAATACCTATATTCTATTTCATTACACAAAAGCCCTGACTGATATGTAGACAATTAAAATGTGCATTCATTGGCACAGATTGCAATTGGATTTCAGATGTCTAGATGTATGACTATGATTGAGTTCATACAGATTATCTTTTTAAAACTGGTTCTCACCAGTCATCAAAAGAAAAGGCTCTGTTCAATTTCCTAGGTGGGGTGGATCACCAGATCAAAATGAATCATTTCTGATCCTGACTAAAAGTTTGTAAGTCTTAGAAAGTCAATAAAACGTTACAATCACAGTGTTATAAAAACAAAACAGATTATTCATGGCTCATACAATGGATAGAAATGGACAGAGAGCCCCAATGGACTTCATATCTATAAAAATCATATTTTCAATGTAAAACCTTATTTACACCCATAAAAACTGATGACTTCACATTCGTGAGTTTTGATGGTCATTCTTTTTTTTAAAACGATTATACTTTTATATATATGTGGTCAGATGCTTTACTACAAAAATAAAAGGATATCTCACTCTCGCTTAGTCACTCTCTAAAATCATCAATAAATACTGGAATGGCAAAGTAGATAATCACATTTGGGGACAATATTTGTTTTTGGTTTCATTTCCAACATTGTAACGAGTTGAAAGCACCAGACAAAAAAAATTAATCAATATGGCAGTTTTTGTAGGTAAAAAGAAACCACTATCACAATTAAAGAACATATCAATACCACAATCACTACAGGCACTGATAATTCACGGTTATAATATCAGAATGATCATTATTATAGTATCTTTTATTATTAGCATTTATAAATAGTTTTTTAATAAATAAAAGTTGAACACAAGAGAGTTTTATTGGTCAAGAAATGGACTCGTCCAATAAAAGGAGAACAGGGATACTTGATGGGTGGTCTCTGTAATACAAGACTAGCATCACATTATAGCAATATAACTTCATGCTCATTCCACATTCACCTAAGTCACCTTTAGTCGTTTCGAGAAAACAGGAATAACGGCATCATTCTTGGCTTGCAAGTTAATGACTTGGGCAGATGTGTCCAACAATCATAACATCACTGAGATGAGATGAAAACTATGACTTAAACAATTGACCGCACCAAAAGGCAAAGGAAACTTCCTTCGTCTCTTGGTTGGGCTAAAAGTATCCAAGCCACGATTTCTATCCTCAAAAGAGCGTCTTCAGGGTTGTCTAGGGTTAGTATCATTGCTCGATTTGCAAAAGTTAAAATTTCATTGCAAAAGGTTGGAATCATTACTTGTTTTACAATCAAACATTATCTTCCCACTAAGTTACATACATTATTACTTTAAATGGATCTATTATGTGTGTCAACTATGTTGACAATGAATTGAAAATCCTGAATCAAGAGATCGGAGAACTACTCATAGACAGCAGAGGTCGTTTCTGGAAAATTCTTTGCTCAATAAATCGGAACACAAACACGACAAAGAAATTTTATGATCAGTTGAAATCTTCCCTCATAGTTACATTGGTATGGTCAATTGTAAACATGGAATAAACATATGAAATAAACAATTTTAATATTATCACAGATTGATTCCGCCTCATGTAGCAAAATCTGCTCAGTTTTACTTTTATAGCTAAGAGGTTTACCATCATCATCAAGGCAACAGCAAATATTATTATGGCCAAAATTTGGGCAACATCTAAAAATGTGATGCTCATTGTAGCATTCAAGGTTCAGGGCACAGTGGGCTGATCACCTGCTTGCCTATTCTACCTGATCCAGAGTTTTTCCAGCACTATATTCAGCAATGCTGGGCATGAAGCTGGCTGCAACAATTCTTAGGGGTATAATGTGGTTTGGATAAAAAAACAAAAAACAGAACAGATTGATTAAAATCAAGAGATCTTAATGAAACTGGAATAGCCCCCAAAACGACTGGGGCAAATGTGGAATGAGCATGACAATAACCTTTTCTCAAATTCAAGAAGTGTAAAATTTTAAATGGAACAGCAAAGCTAAAATATAATAAAAAATTGCTTAAAAAGCGGAAATTTACAGGGACTATTATGAAAGACTTTCAATGCTCCATAAACGAACTTGTCTAAGAAGGGGAGGACAGCGTGGCTTGCTGGGTGGTCTTTGGGTCAATACCAGACCTGCATTTCTAAGGTATTCATTGAATTTCTTTTGAGTTTGTGATGGTATAACATATTTCAATCCTTTAGATAAAATCATTTGAACATCAGACTCCAAAATTGAGACCAGAGATGGCACTACACGGCAAGCTGCAGATAAAATATGAGGCGGCCACATGTTGGGGAGGTACACATTATCTTTCATTTTGTCTGACAGGCATTTTATGATTTTTTCATCTACTTGCTCATCTGAAAAAGAGCCAAATCCACCCGTGTATCCAACACATCCACATAGAAAAGAATGACAAAAGCTATTCTCCATGCAAAAATGAATTTCATTGCGATATAAAGAGGCAATTCTTACAACTATATTCTTGAATACCACAGTGGACAGATGTTGCTGGATATTGAGCTTTCTGACCTTTTTGTTATCAATTTTGAGCAAGTTCATGACATAATTATTCAACTGCATGTTCTCACACATTTTATTGTTTAGAATTTTGATCATCCTATCTTTACCTTCTGATGATCCATCATAATATTTCGATGTTACTGTATTTACAAGTTTTGAACAATGCTCATGAAGAACATAATCAAATTTTTGACATAAAGCGCTATGGTGTTGCTGAGCGAGTGAAATAGTTAAAGAAATCATATCTGGGCTTGAGTATGATATTATTGGCCATGACAGATTTTCCCGCAAATTGTAAATAAAACTGTTTACTTCCTGGATTGCGTTTTGTGCATGAAAACGGATGTCAGTAATTTTATCCGAATGGCTGAAATATTTGCACAAACAAGTTTCTCCAATGCTTACATCCAAACCATCGGGTGAAACATTAAAGTAACCTACCCATAAGACCCAACAATGTCTGTTGATGAGTAAAAGAAGTGCAGAGCTCTTTCCAAACATTGGAGAAGTAAAGATTTCAACACTAAACAGAGGATTGAACTGAATGGGCAATTGTGGACGAATTCCATCGTTACGAATGATATCCATTTGGAGTGAAGTGCTACCGCCTTTTTGCATTGAGAAAAACTCCAATGTCGTACTGCATGTTAGATCCATGATACCCGGCAAGGCTATAAATGCTTTGGTGAGGATATCATTGACCAACATGCCAGGGGGATCTAACATCTTATAGGCTTCTTTGACAGTTAACGGAAGTGGATAAAGCTCATACATCAGAGCATGAGAATACATATAACTGGATCTCATACCGCACACTAGCCACATGACATACATATGCTTCAATGTGGCAATCTTGGTTAAGTACTTGGAATGGAACACAACGTGGTCCTGGTCACTTTCATCAA
>JARBEQ010278123.1:0-29648 GCA_030265355.1 Tritonia tetraquetra
TAAACAAATTAATGTAGCCCTTGTGGTCACCTCCTCAGCTAGGTAAGAACTGGGAGAATTTACCACATTGGGCGTATCTTAATGCACTGCTGACCATCATTATCAATGTTGCCAAACATATTGTTATTTTATCGTCAAAACTAGTCAGCTGTATCAAATTTTAAACACTTCAGTGATGAACTGAACTCAATTTTTTTGTTTAATGAAAATGGGAGATTAAATTCCTTCGATGAATACAAGATAATATGTTCACGTAGAATGATGACTATCTTTCATATCATTAATTGTCATATGATTTTGTTTTGTTTTGTTTCTTTTTTGTTTTTGTGTGGGTCTAGAATCCGTACTGGCTGGCTAGTATTGTGTTTAGGCTTGTTTTTATTGGGTTTTTTTGCTTTTTTATTTATTAAGATAATATTTTATTTATTGTTTGATCAACTCCATTAAAACTGCCCAGCAGTGTTGGGGCCAGCTCCATGTTCAGTCATGAAAGACACCTTGTGGCATATTAATCTAGTCAGAGTCCTTCATCACTAAGCATGCCTGAACACAGAACTGGGAATGCTATGCATCAAAGAATTTCAGACAAGCAGTTGATCATCCCACGGTGTATACAAAGCACCATGAGCAATACACTAAGCGGTATTCATTAAAAAAAAAACCCAGGTCAAACAAAGTGGGCTGATTGCCTGCTTGTCTGAAATTCTCTGATCCAAAGGGTTTCTGGTTCTGTGTTCAGTCATGTTTTGTGGTCAGGATGCTTGCATTTTTCATGGCTGAACACAGTGGTTGGCAAAATTTCTAATTCATTTTAAAATGATTCTTTAACTTGCAATGTGGACTCCTCTTTGAGATACCAGTGACCGAACGGTTAACACGCTGAACCAGTCAGCGTAGCCAAGCAACCTGCAGCGTGATTAGTGTTTGAATGGATGACCACTTGGGTGCACAACATTCCGACCATCTGACATTTTTGCCCTTTACTTTGCTTACCTCACTCGACTTAGGTATAAATGAGTACCCAGCTGAGAGCAGCGATCATTCTTGTTGGAATGCTAGTGCTGTATACTCCTCAGAGTGTTATGGCATGCAGGGGTTAAAATATACATTGTAAAGCACATAAAGTATGATGAACTTTGTGGATATGCACTATATAAATGCTATGCTTTACATTTACATTACCATGTTTATGAGTGATTTACATTATTTATTACAGGAATTATGAACTTTAACCTGTTTGGATTGCCACAAGTAGGTGTTGATATTTGTGGATTCCGTGGGCAAACGACCCCTGAGCTTTGCACTCGCTGGATGCAGTTAGGGGCCTTTTATCCATTCATGCGTAATCATGCTGATATTAAATCAAGTGTAAGTAATTTGCTTCTCAGAATGTCTTCATGATTTACTGTATATTGCTTAGGAAAGTCCTTAAGAGCCCGTAGGACAGAGCTTGATCCAGTTTCTTTTGTGTAAAATGGACTATTGTCATTTTCTAAATAGAAATGTGCTTGTTACTTTTCCAACTCAAACGGTAAAATGATATTGCACTTTTAAGAGCACCCATCTCACAGCAGCATAGATTTAAAAAGAATTACAACATCCACTAGACAGTGTTGCATCTAGCCTCATGTTTGACATTGCTGAACACTTCATCTTTCTTTATCAATAACCTTTTTAGTACCTTTCGGTGTAAGGTTTTCTTTGAATCAATTTGGTTCGGGCAAGTAGGTGTCCTAGATAAGTGGTGGGGCTGCGTAATTAGTATGCATTTTATAATGATGCACTAAAAGAATGTGTTGGTTTAAGTTTGTTATTTGTTTGTTTGATCGAACCCCATTAATACCGCAGAGCAGTGTTGGGGCCAGCCCTATGTTCAGCCATGAAAGGCATGCAAGATACCCACCATAATTCAGGCACCCGGGCACCAAAACACGACTGACCATAGAGACGAAAAATATATGGGTCAATGAATTTAAGACAAGCAGGTTATCAGCCCACGGTGTCCACAACTCTTTACTGGCACCATGAACAATACACTGAGCAGTATTAATCAAAGACAGGCTAATAATCAAATTACTGTAGCCCTTGTGGGTACCCAAAACCGGGAGGTTCTACCACTCTGGGCACGTTGGTTAAGTCTTCTTCTTATCCAGTTCCCCATTACCATTACAGTGTAGGGCATGTTCGATGAGACGGATTTACTCTGGATAAAGATGTTAGGCCAAGCAGGTGATCAGCCCACTGTGACGTTGGTTAAGTAATGAGTTTTATATAGTCTCTTCTGTCTCACAGGTCTTGGTTTTTTTGTTTTTGTTTTTCTTTGTCTCTTGCTGTTTTCATAACATTTCTCCATTCACCTTGTTAAAAGTGTGAATCTTAATTTGATACACCAACCACATGCAGTCTGAGTTATGTTTGTTGTATCCCTGTGTATAGGATCAAGACCCCGGCAGCTTCCAATCCCCATACAAAGACTACATGCGATCAGCTCTACAGCTGCGTTACTCTCTACTGGCTGTGCTGTATACAAACTTCTACCAAGCACACACCCAGGGCTTACCCATTGTCAGGCCACTTATGTTTTAGTAAGATACGTTTCTCTTTAATCTTCTTCAGCATTTCTTTTTTGTTTTTCACTTTTGTTGTCATGTCTTTTCTGGATTATAATTTTGGTAAATTTTTCATGTTGCCCTTTTTTCGTTATTTATTTTATTTTTTTAAACTTTATATTTGGTGCAACTTTAGCCGAGTGGATGTGTTGGGGTTGGATCTTGGTTGCTAGATTTTTTTCTCTCTTAAACTTTCAATGTTTTGAAAAGCTCTAAGCCAGAGATTTCCACAGAATCTTCATTTGTTATGGCTGGTAGCTAGACATTTTCATTTTGTCGAGGAGGTCACCATTGAGAGAAGCTTAATGTGTTGAAATACCCCCCCTCTCCCCCCCCCCCCCAAAAAAAAACAAAACAGAAACAAACCCAAATGAAAAAACAAAACAAACAAGCACAATTCAGAAACAAAACACAGGCATCTTCTTAACAGATAGAAATAATGTGCAATGCATTTTTTTCCTTCCAAGTATTTATGTTCAAATGACAGAAACAAGTCGTGGTTTTTTAAAATGTCTCTTTGTTATTTCCAGTTACAAAGGTACGGAGGCCGTTGATAGCCAATTCTTGTGGGGAGACCAGTTGATGATATCTCCTGTACTCAACGAAGTAAGGCTGGATAGGAATGTGTTGTTAAAAGATTTGTCTAATGTGTAAACTGGTAGCCACCGGAGACTAGTTTTGAAAATGCAACATGCTATTGATTTTTTACTCTTTGGTCCGAAACTTTCAGCAGCCTTCATTTTATCGTGTGAAGAAAATGGTGGGGAGTTAAGAGTAATGAGCCTCGTGTATTGAAATGAATTGATCATGATTATTGTCATATATCATCGATGCAATTCTCTAACCGTCTAACTTCCAAAAATCTGGACCATCTGGACCATACCATTTGGGGTCAAAATGAAAGTCCTGTGCCCTGGCTGCACCCTCTAGTGACATGGTACGGGCATCAGACAAAGGGAAACCACTCCTGATAAAAATTATCTAACCAACTATGTCATTTGATTGTGCATGTTGAAAGTCGCCCAGAGTGGTAGAGCCCCCTAGTATTTATCAGTAGCTGAGGGGGTACCCTCCCTCCCTCCCTCCTGAAAAATACTGCCCAATTATGAATTTTAAGATTTTAATCAGATGTCATCTTCAGTTAATCCTAGCATTTTTATTGTATTGATCCATTTGACAGATTCATTTTATTTATTAACATTTTGTTGCCAATCTCTTTATTATCTTATTTCATGTCTGTTTTCCTCATTCATAAATATCGTTTTTTGTTCTTTAAAGTAAATTGATTCCAATATTAACTGTCTATTAATAAGGGTGAAAATACTGTGGATGCCTTCTTTCCCAATGATGTGTGGTACGACTTCTACAATGGAACTCGCATGTCCGAGGTTGGCAAGTTAGTGACCCTGGACGCACCACTTGACCGTATCAATGTTCACATCAAGGGAGGTTCTATTCTTCCTCTCCTGCCACCCACACAAAGGACAGATCTATCGTAAGTCAGGAAAGACTGTTAGAAATTGTTTGACTAATATTAATACTTTCATTGTAATTTCCTGGTTTATTTTTGGGTGTCAGGTTTATCAGGTAATTAATAAACTTCCTTCCCTTCTCACTATTTTGACTTTTTTACTTTGGTGAAGTTATCAGTTAACATTTAATTTGTTTTGAAAGTTGACGTAAGAGATTCATTTGGATATGACTGCATTAAAAAATGTGGAAAATTCCCCCAATATTTCTTCAATAAGTTTTGCGAACAGTCATTGTTGTTGTTTTCGAAGAAGTTTATTTTTTGCTTAAAAGACAAAGAAATTATCTGATTGGCTGAAATACCACATTTCGCTGAAAAGAAAGTAATCGTCTTATAACAACGAGATTGGACACTGTATTTTTTGTTTGCTACAGAAGCAGTGGGAATTAATAATGAGAGGACGAGATTAGACATCCTCAGGATGCAGCACTTGTAAGTAGCAGGACCAGCATTGGCGTCCTTGTCTTAACCCTTTGGTTGCATTTTGGTCATTACCGTGGTTTGCCAATGACAACGTTGTAAATGCCGACACTAATTAACCAGCGAGTATAAAATTCTACGACCTTCCAAATTATTATGGTTATTTCCTTTGCACCTTTTGCTCCATCTGGTTGATTTTTTTCAGCTAGTTTGCTACAATCTATCAAAATATCTAAATTTGTCGACACCCCTTGTCGGAAATGAGTAAGATAAATAACAATATATAGGAACGGGATGATATTGACTCAGGTGAGGATTTTAATTCAGAATTGATGGTCTAGCTTTGAAATGGATGATAGTGAGAATGAAAACAAAGTATTGGGATCACTTTTTGGATAACGAACCCAGTGATGGTGGAGGTATTTGTGAAGTTATGAAGTTTTTCTTTGATAGATGATTTTCCGAATTTCCTGAAAAAATAGCTGACAACCCACATTAAAAAACAGGAAGAAGACATGGCAACCAAAATGTTAATACAGCTTTCTGTAATAATTGAATAACCAGATCAAACCAGAAAGACTATATATTGGATATAGAAAAAATACCTGACACTGAAAGGTTAACCAGGAAATGATAAAGGAAGAAAGAATATAGAAAAATACTTTCATCACACATCTTTTAACTTATTTTTATTTGTCTCTCATCAGACGTCTGGAAAAGTTTCAAGTAGTGTGTGCGCCTGATTCCAAAGGCAACGCAGTGGGATCTTTGTTTTGGGACGATGGCGACAGTTTAGGTATGCATCTATGTTGTCATGGCTATCTAAATTTTTCAGTATTCAGTTTGAGAAAATATTTTTTTCACCCCTACATTCTACGATGAATTAATTCTACAAAAGAGGCCTGTTTTTCCTTTTACTATGAATGAAATTCGGAACTCCTTATATGCATTTATTTTATATTTTAACGATGTCTATTGTTCAAAGAATAGTAATTATCAATGTGTTTCTGTATGCTATTGTTCTCTTGGTCAAAATACATACAGTGCAGGATACAGATCTCAAAATCACGGAAAACTCAAAATCTGTTACCCGAATAAATTTCTCTATTTTCATTGTATTAGCAACACGGTTGTTTCAAAAACATATCACGGGCATCTCAAACAAACTAGTCTTAGAATTGTGGGATCATGGATAGAATTTTGATTTTATCACCTGTTGCGGGCAAGGGGACAATGTCGCCTGTCTGCCATTCTAATTTTACTACCAGACTTGTGTGTAGTCTTTTATGCATGTAGCGTATCATATGTGTTTGCTATCCTGTGTTTGAGTGTGGTGAATCAATGTGACGAGTGGCATCACGCAGTGATTGAATGTGTTAATTCCTTGAAAAATGCCCACACGGAAATCTCAAACAACTGACCAGTTCGAGATTTCCTAGCTACACTGTAGTTTTACTCTGTGAAAGTTGAGTTGTTGACCACACATTTTACAATTCCTAACTCTTTGCTAATTCATGGAAACAAGATGTGGCTGGGGTTATTGGAGCATTTTGGGAGGACTTTGTTTAGTACCTCTTAGTGAGGAAATGCAACTTCATGTGAGGTCGAAGTTAATTATTTTAAAAAAAATTAGCTTTGGATCACTGAAAATGACCTTTTCTTGACTACGGCCTACATTGATTGCATAAGACTGAAAATCTAATTCATGTTTTTATGACTGCATTCTTACTTATGTTTTGTTATCCAAACCACATTCTACCCTCAAGGAGTGTCATGGCCAGCTCTATGTCCAGCATTGCTGAACAAGGAGCTGGAAAATCTCTGGATCAGGTAGATAAGGCAAGCAGGTGATCAACCTACTGTGCCCTGAACCTTGAATGGCACAATGAGCGTCACATTTTTAGGTGTTGCCCAAGTTTTAGCCATTACAAAATTTACTGTTGCCTTGGTCGTAAACCCCTCTGATATAAGAAAACAGCATATTTTGACACATAAGGTATAACTTATGTACTTTCTCCATTGATTACTTACTCACTCACTCACTTACTAGATGTTTTTCATCCACAGCAGGGCGTAGCCCTCCTTAAACCTCTTAAAGACTTAATGTTTACTTCTTTTTTTGCAGATAGTGTTTCTTCAAAGAAGTACACGGAAGTGGCATTTTCCATGAATAGTTCTGTAAGCAATTTTTCAATAATATCATCATCCCTGCATTAGGATAATGAAATCAGTTGCATGACTTTGCATCTAGCAGTCTTGTGTTTCAATATGGCAATAAGCTAAACAGACTTCAAACTGAAAAATCAACTTATCGGGGAAAAAAATCAAGATAAAAACTACTCTTACCTACATTGAAACAAAATAACCCTTTGTGTAGTACAATTAACTTGGATGAAACTCATCTTTACGCTATTTAGACTGTAATTTGTGATGTATGAAATGAAACATGACAGCATAATTTGGCTCATTATTTGTCCATTAGCTTCACCCAAAGTGGCAAATTCTCCCAGTTCTTCTATAGCGGAGGGGTGACCACAAGGGCTACATTAATTTGTTTATTGGCCTTGCTTATGATTAATACTACTCAGTGTATTGTTCATGGTGCCAATAAAGAGTTATGGACACTGTGGGCTGATCACCTGCTTGTCTGAAATTCTTTGATCCACAGCATTTCCAAACCTGTGTTCAGCTATGTGTCCCTTTCATGACTGAAAGTGGGGTTGGCCCCAACACTGCTGTGCTGTATTAATTGGGTTTGATCAAACAAACAAATTTGTCCATTAGCATCACTCCCACGATTATCAGATTTTGCAGACTGTTGTCTAGACTATGATCAATGTCCATTACATTATGTTACTCACCAACTCCATCAATACTGTGTTCATAATCAACATACTGTTGTACTTTATGTCGGTATCGGTTACTCATATTTGACGAGTAGTAAATAGATAGTCTTTTGAAATGGATTTCTTGGAAGATTAGCTCATCCAAATTTTGATATAACATTTCACTCTTGTTTCTTTCAGAATTCTTTCTCGAGTCACACCATTGAATCTGGTTATCATCCGAAACAAGGCTTTCATTTGGGACAATTGACTGTGCTGAATGTACAGAGCAAGCCTCAACAAGTAACCCTTAACGGGAAGAAACCAAACTTCACTTATGATGCAGCAAACAAGGTAAAGTTTACACTAAAATTGTGTCAGAAATATAATTATAGCTTTCTATTTTAGGGGCTAGGTGGCTGAGTAGTTAAGACCGTGTAATTTGGTAATATATGTCATGGGTTCAAGTCCCCCCATAGGCATTTGATAGATTTCTTGTGCAAAAGGCTTTACTCCAATTGTTTTACTCGTCCTGACCTGGGATTGTAATCTGCGATACACCAGTTCCTTTCCCGGAAGTGATAAATCATTACATACCTACTTTACATTACCAATCTACTCTTCAGGACTTTATTTTGTATTTTTTATCCAGTCCCCTATTGTCTCACAGGGACCAGTTTTTTTTTGTAAATAGAAAACTGTGAATGCCTTGTATGTAGAATCTGAGACAAGTGGATAATAAACTTGGAGGTTGCAGTCCCTCTTTGGTACTTAGGAATGTCTGTCCCCTGTTCAATTTCTTTTGGATTATCATTTTCTCTTGCGCTTTTCAACACCCCGGGGAGCATAGGTCGTCAACAACTTTTCTTCACTTGGACTTGTCCCGTGCTTCTTTCTCTAGCTGTGACCACGACTTTCCCATTCTCTCAACATGTTTTTATTTCTTGCTGCCATGTTGCTTTAGGTCGTCCTCAGTTCCTCATTCCTTCTGGGTTTCCATCTTAGCACTATTCTTGCTATACTGGTCTTTGGCCTTCTCAATACATGCCCATCTTTTCTGTGTGACATCCATCTCCACTCTTCTTTCATTTGTCCTGTCTAGTAGATTTTCATTGCTCACAAAATCATTCCACTTCAGATATACGCAGTAGAATACATCGTAGGCATCCGTTGATAAAAGTCTGGAGTTTCCTCTTTGCGGTTTGTGTTAGCCTCCATGTGTCTTGCCTCTGTACAATAGAATGGCGTTTACGTTCGTCTTGACGATTCTATGTTTTGTACCCATCCTCAATTCCTTGGATCTCTATATGTTTTGTAACATTATAAAAGCCGCTAATTAGTCCTCAAAAAGTACTAGAATAAACTTCAGCAAAATAATTCTTTATATGTTATTATATGTTTTACATCATCATGCATTTTCATACAAAGGTTATGGGTTATATTTATATGATCCAGGTTTCATATACCTATATGATATTTAAAGTAACCCCCAAAATGTATGAAGGTATATGATTGGTGTAAGGTTTTATACAAAGACTGAAACCTTTAGTAACCTCTATTAACCTTCTTCTCCACAGCGCCTGATAGTCATCAATTTAGATGAAGATTTGACAAATCCCATCACTGGACACTGGAGTTAGTTTTCTCCTTTATTGTCACAAAATGTTCAAGGAAATCTTAGTCTTTCCCCATCACCTATCGTCAACACGGTTGGTGTATGGCTGGCCTACTGCCATAACAATTTGTATTTCCCTTTTACTTCATTTTAAAATGATTTTTTCCTCTTTTCGATTGTTCATGAATAGTGTGTACTCATAGGAAAGATGTATGCATGTGAGAAGGTAAAAAGTAATTTGCTGACATTCCAGAAATGATCAGGTTACAGTTTCCATTTATTTTCCGTTGGAATTTATGTTTAATTTCATATTATATTTCCCATTGAATATTATTTATTATCATGGCTGAAGAATTCTATTCATCTAACTCAGGTTTCGTAAACTTTTTAGAAGACATTTAAAAAACATCCAATAGAAATAGACGTTAGATTATTTCTAAAAAAAGGCTTGTCATTGGTCCAATCTGATCACTATTTCTTTAGCCTTGGCTGTATTTTCCAATGTTCATGAGTTAGGTGGATAAAATTGTGTAGTCTTGACATAGTATATATTTGTTAGTCTAGTCCGCGACAGTTTTAAATGTGTAGAGTACATTGAGTATCTGCTGTTGTTGATGGCTTTAAAACCTGGCCAGAATTATATAACTTTCCAGGGGAGTTCTTAAGGCGAGGTATGCTGGAGGGCAGTATTCAATTGCATTGCTCCATGCACTGTTTAAAAAAAATGTTTTTCAGTCATTTCTCATATAATTCTGAGTGGCTGAGGGTGAAATTTACTCTCAAATCTGCATTTGATGACCCTTTTATATGTAAAATATTACAATTTTATTTAAAATGCTAAGGAACGCTCTCATAAAGTTTTTAACCTTGACAAATGAAATATGCTCAGCAAATCAATAAAGCTGTTATAAATGAAGCAATTGCACGAAATTTGTCCATTCCCCTTAGTTACTAAAATATTGCCCATTCTCTATTGTCGTAAATTGGTACTCCGCAGCAATCAATTATAATCACTGTCTAGACCCCACAACTCGACATATACATACCCAATTCATAGCCAATAATATAAAGACAATACTGTCAAAATTTCATAGGTCTAGGATAACAACATTTTTAGATGCAGTGTTCCTAAGGTAGCATGCAGCTACTAAAAAACAATTTTTAGAAAAATGCAAACAAAAATGATACAATTTACTGAATGTTTAAGCCTAGATTACCTCGTTCAAGATCAATTTAGGGTGGTTTCCAATATTTTTTACTTTTATAAGCCATAAAATAAAAAAAGATTCTTCACATATTTTTCTATTAGAATCGCCGAAAATGCCACTGATTTTTTTGGGTGATAAAATGAGTTCATGTTTGAGTCAGCACACTCGTGGATTGCCTTAATACCAATCAACCCTCCAGTTTCAATGTTGATATCTGATTGGTAATGCTAGTGAAATGAAATAAAAGACATTAACAACATGGAATTATCCATTTTTGTATTTTGGGCTGCACTTACATTGGGAAGATTGTAATTTCCATTTTATGAAGTCTGAACCGGGTAAATGAATTAACTCTTTTTTTATATACATATAGCTTCAATATGTATGTACTTACTTCCTTCCTACAGCTGATTTTACTATTTCCAAAGCATATAGTTTTTGCTTTTTGGATGGAATCAACAGTTACTTTCAATTCAGCTGATTTTTACATATTTTTAGAAGAAGAATATCATTTGATCAATCACACTTAATAAATTTAAACGGTCTACTTCAGTATCTGTATATTATATATGTATGAAAAAAGCTGATTCTGTCTTTTCATAATTTTGATAATCATCTGTTGTGATTGAAATCTCAAGTCAAGTATTGATTGGTTGATTTATGAAGTTGATTTGTCTTGTAAAATGTCCTTTGCAATGGTACATATGCACAGATAACTTTTTAACTTTGTTTTATATGATATGCTATACCATGTTATGTTCTTTTATTTACTACGACTATCAATATTTTCTGATCTGTGTAATACAAGACAGCACAAAGTGACAAAAGCAATATGATTGATGGAAATGACAAAAAGCTGATAGTCATTGTGTTGAGAATTGTATATATATTTCAAGAGCCAAAAGAAAACTAAATTTGATGTACATTACTCATGGACCCCATGGGCTGATCACCTACTTGTTTGAAATAATTGGATCCATAGAATTTACAGCTCTATTTTTGGTAACACATGTACAACTGCAATCAGATCATAGAGCCTGCCTCAATAGTACATTGCAGTTATAATGGGGCTTGATCATAAAGGTGGCCCTAATAGTTGATCAAGTTGCCAAAATAATTGAGATTACAATGGCAATTTTTAAAAAGGATGTTTGCTTCTTTTTTTTAAAAAAGCTTCCTACTGTAAATGCGAATTAGTGTTGAAGCATAGCTTTTATTAAATTATTTTTCTGCCATGATGATGTTGTCAAATTAAGCTTATCAAAGACGTGCCTTTTTGTCATGACTGATATGCAATCAACGTCATTTATCCAAATGATTAAGTCTTTCATTTTTAATTTGTTGTAGCTGCAACATAAGATGTTTTTATATTTGAAAGCGTATTTTTTTTGTCTTTTTAATAGGTTGGCCTATCCTATGTCTGATATGTTCTCTAGCATAGTGTGAACCTTTCACTTTCACATTAAAATGAGATTTTACAAACAATATAAAATGACTGTTGCATATTTTGTATAGATTTGTATGTATGTATGTATTGTATACGTGTGGGTTTTCCTTATATGCAATTGACTACGTTTACGTTGAAGTTGCTTGATGTGATTATGTGCACATATGTATACATAATACACAATAATATCATATTGTCAACGGTCATTGACTTTGGTAAAGTCCAACAGTTGTGTTGAACTATGATGCCTGTATCTTTTTTCCAAGGGCACAGCGCCCGAGTGGTCACCCATCCAAACACTGCTCATGCCGTGCTAACCGTTCGGCCACCGGTGTCTTCCAATGTCCCTGGATGAGGACAGTCATGGATTTGATCTTCCAATGTCCCTGGATGAGTGAAACACTTGGCCACAGATAGTCATCTTATATTGAATCAGTCAAGACTACAGATGAAAATGTGATAAACAGACACTAAAAAAGTCTTGCTCAGGTCATGATCAATGTTCGCTCCATCAAATTTTTTCAAGTTTGTTCTGGTGTTGCGCAAAGTCCCATTGTATGGACTTCAATAATTAGAGTTAGGAACTTTTTTTTTCATTGGTGTGCACAGACATTTCTCCCTGGTGTGTCTGCGCACATGTGCACCTCTTAGAGGGAACTGTGGTTATGATAAGACATTCTTTGGGCAAACATACTGTCATCTACCAAGGCAGGTAATTCATTACCAGATGTAACAGTGGTCATGAAGTCGTCCAACAACCAGTTGTGCAAAACTTTCAACTACAACCCACTGCATTTAATGACAAAAGTTAGAAGACTTGAGTTGTTCGTTGTACGCCCTTGGTAATCATAATAGGTCATATCAAAGGCGAGATAGGACTTGATTCTACAGGGAATCCGCAAGGTCAGAGCTGTAATAACTCTTGAGAAAGTCAAAAGGAAAAAATCTCCAGGCTTCTGTCAAGATTCGAAACCCAGGGTCCTCTGCACAAAAAGCAAATGAGCTGCTGCTACGCTACGAAGCCCTCAATTAAAGAGAAAGGGGGAACTAGAACATAAAAAGCATGCAATAACAAAGAAACAACACATTTTTCTATTTTTCTTTTTTTTATTCCATGACTAATACAAAAAAGATAACAAATGCAACAGAAGTGATATTAAGACTGTGTTAAGAATAATAAATAATTTTAATACTAAAAAAGTGTAAAACTTGTCAACAAATATAGATGTAAAAAATAAATGAATAATAATAAAATCAAAGCTGATAATTTCATACATCAACGTATATAAAACTCTCATCATGTACTTTACAGTAAATTCCATTTATAACAGTCTTGACTATCATTACAAGATCTAAGGTAAATAATGATTTTACAAGGTAAAATCCCAAATTTGATTATTATTCTAAATGTATCGTAAACTAATTCCAGCATGTCATTGGTAAATGAAGACTGAGTATATCAGTGACGTGCTGAAACAGTGTGTGACAAGGCATTCAGTATAATTTTCGTGTGGACAGTAGAGCAGGACGAAAGTGTTCTTAAATTGTTACTGAAATCTTAGCATTAACTAAGTGTCAAGATAACAGTGACACTTGTCACTGATCAAAAGCTGGTTAGTGGTGTTAACTCTTATCTGGCACAATTTGGTTTTAACCATAGCCTACATCATTTAAATAGTTCAATAAACAACAATTTGATGTTTACAGAGAACAATTCATACACTAAAAAACCTCTGCCACTCTTGGACCAAAGAAAAGTTGGCGTTATAAAGAGAATGGCTTTGTAAAAAAAGATTTCAGTGAATAAATGATTAGATCTGTACCATGGTGAAAAGCAGGTTGTAAGCAGGCGTGGTGATATAGCGAGGTTTTACTGTATGTGCCTTCGCCTTGCTGTGTTTTTACCAACACAGTCAATTATGTAAAATATCAAACATTTTAAAAACATATTCAGTAAATGGTCTCAACTTAAATTATATCTGTTCCTATACTTCATGGCTGTTAGATGATTAAGATGAATTGAAACCATTAAAGGTCTGAAGCTGCCTTTTATATTATCTTTATGTGTTAAAAAGGGAGTTAAACTACAAACTTTTAGAACTTTTTAATGTCCTGAAATACTGGTTCCTTGTAGTCTTCTCTCAAATTAAGACTAAATATACAGTCCGCGACGCTTGAGTTGATCTTCAGTCGAGTTGATTTTTTTTCTTTGGAACAGACATCGTTTTGTCTTCAAATCGGATGTGATGATCTTAACACAAGCGTTACAACAGATGAGTTGAACTAAATTTATACCCCCGATCATTCATAGTCTATCTAAAAATAAAAAGGGATGTTTTATTGTGATTGTGATTCGAAGGTTGCACTAACCAAGAATGTAAAATTAGGTAATGTACTTGCCATTTTAGACATTAAACCCAAATAATTGGAATTTTGGGGTCAAAATTCATGCATGATACAAATTGTCGACTGTCCTTTGGATGTGTTGATCTTTTTTCAGCTCCTCCACAACATCAACTTAAGCGTCGTCGACTGTATATTACTTTTTTACCTATTCCTCTCGTGGAGCATAGAGCTAGGACTGAATGTCAGCGATACTTATCTGGCCCTGGCAATTATTTTTATAACAGTTTCATTGAGTATTTATAAAATAACACCAACAACCACAATGTAATATTGAACACGTTTTATAAACTTCCTTCATTGTAAATTATTGAAAGAGAAAAAAGCGATAGAAAAGAACAAAGTCATATTTGACTAAAAATGAAACAAAATTATAAGTTTCTAGTCTAGTTAGAAAACTTGACTATAATATAATAAAATGATATCAGTAACACAAACATTTATAATATAATCTCAAATATAATCTCACTTTAACATACATATTATTGATGAACACAAAAAAAATTGATTGCAGAATAAAACTGAACAGCAGCTGTGGGTACCTTTAAAAACACTTATTGAAAATGTAAACTGTGAAAGGTTATTGCCATTAACACTAAGGCATGCAAACAACATGGGCATCAAACATGATAGCAGCCATGACTATTGTTTTATTTCTGAGGCAATTTTTAGCCTGCATAAATGCTGAACACAAATCAAATCCTACCTAATTATTGGAATGTACACATTAGCCATTGTTTTTTTTTTCAATTTAAACTTTGATTGTTTTTAAAGATAGGTAAGGCCCCAGGCAAATTGGACCAAATTACAACTGTACAGTGATTTTAATTCATAATTTATCTGTGAGTGTGAGTAGTAAGATTATGTGTAAATAGACATAATCAGGCATTATTAACATGTGAGCATAAACGAAGTATCAAACCTGAATTCAGGGATCATTACATTACATGATAGACTTCTTGTACTGCCTCGCTATAGGAATGTTTCTCTGGGCGGAAGGTCTTTCTCATATCAGGCTTCAACAACGTGGAACGGACTTCCCCTCGACCTTAGACATATAGAATCTCTTAGAGAATTATGCATTAATAGGCGCTATATAAGTTTTCTTTATTATTTCTTTATTATTACAAAATAATGTTGTACTTACCATCTTATCAAAAGGGTAGGTGCTTTTTTTATCTGGACCCACTATATGACAATAAAAAGGAAGTAGAAAGTAGTAGCCTTCTAGAAACTGTCCAAAAAATGTTAAATATATATAATACGGTATTCATCACACAATGTTAGCCACCTCCTAAAAAACATGTTGTCTATAAGTATAAATATTGCAAGACATTTTTATGGACAGAATGGAAGATTTTAAAAGTATTATTTATCCGTTGATGAATCCAAAAGAAAGGCTCATGTTTGTTGCCTGCATGCTCATGACAAAAATCAATATTTAGGCCTTCATGTAAATAGAGAAGGTTGTTTTGCTATTATAATACACTAACAATTCTGTCATGTGTTCAATGTAATAAATTCGCTTTATGCATGCTCAGAATGACTAGTCAAGTTCTGTCTATCACAGAATGACAGTTTTATTACACTTTATATACATTACTCATAACAAAGCCACTCCTATTATAAGAGCAGAATATTACTACTGTGTACCCAAAAACTGAAATCTTACATATTGAGGCATTATGGGAGTTGAGACAGAGTCTGGTAAATTAGAATGGTTTCCAGATAATACAGATTTAGGCAGGACAGAATAAGACTGAAGACCACTTCTGTTGCCATCCTTGATCAAATTATCCTTCCCGCTGTGGGGAAATGTGCAACAAATGATTCCCCCTCCTCCGTCTTGTAGCAACGCAGCCCCACTGCTTCCTTCACAAGAATCTACAGTGTACGAGACATAACTAACTCGAGCTGAAAACATATGACAGAAAAATTCAGCTTCCGGTGGGAAAAACATATCTTGGCCATCTTCCAGAGTAAGTTTAGTTCCGGGGGGGAAAGTAAAATTGTCAGAGTTCTGCCTTGAAAATTGAAAAGCAAAGTTTGCATCCTTTGGTAGTGTAAAAGTTGTCCCTAAAGGCAGAAGAAATTGAGTTCCTGGTTCTGGTGCAAATTCTTTTGGGTCTTCATCCAGAGGGTTAGAACTACTTGGTGGATGATCGGATGACTTCTGTGGATGGAGCAAAACCCGAAGTAATGGGTCAGACATTGACTCGGGCATCGTGGACCAAGGGAAAAGAGGAAGTCGACATGCCATGGTATCATCACACGGAATGGATACATCTGTCGGGTAATCCCATCCCACAGGAACAGTCAAATGAAGAATCTGGCCGACAGTTATTTTCTTGCTGCATCCATGAGGATGAGATATTAAAATACCAAGGCCTTTTTTATACTGAGGAACTAACACAAAAGAATGATCCACCACCATTCCTTTCAATCTTTCCACCAGTTCTTTATCATGTGTTACACAAGAAACTTGACACAAGTCCTCCTCTATCTTACTTTCTTTTTCATTCATTCCATACCCATACAAAAACTTTGTCTCTGATCTAGTCGCGTCTGAGTCGTAAAAACACTCAAAGATAGAACGTTTCGCTTCAGATGCATCATAAATAACATGTTTTGAAGTTTCAACAAGTACCGTCCAGAAGACCTTTTCTCGATTTTCAAATTCTAACTTCTCACAATTATGACAGGGACAAACTTCTTCCTGTACACTATCTTCATCTAGGGCCACACCAAAAATGTTCCCTGTGCCAAACCTTCTGACACGCCTGCTGCCTCTGATATGGCTATAAGGATACGGCGTTTCACTACCTGGATAAGTATCTGGGCGACTTTTACTGACAAAGCGAGTCAATATCATTACTGTCAGGTTTGCCCAGTACTGTATGGATTTCATGATTTTCTCTTTTTGATAAAATCGAGGGAGGTGTTCCATTTTAAAATCTGATACTGGGATGAATGTTGGATGGCCACGATTTTTTGAACAGTTTTTATAGAGTGTTTCCAGTTTGTCACCATCACTTCCGTCAAAAGTGATTTCACACTCATGGTCTCCTGGAGGAAATAAAACAAGAATGTTGTTTAATTACTGTTATGAAGAAAATAAATGGTAGGCATATCACAATTTGACAGTCAGTTGAATGAACTAGATATCCATTGTAAACACAGTCAACATGATATGAAGGCAGATTTGTCTCTTCAAGCTTTGTCACGTAAGTTTGTTTTTCACTGTCATTGTACTGATTTACTTTTGAGTTGTCTCTCTTTCTCATGTATAAAAGGGTTAGGAAATGTATAAACTTCCAAACGGGGCAAAGCATAGGGACATAGAATGTTTTGGGCAACAACACCCTTCCTCAGCTAACAGACAAAAAACACAGAACATATAACACGAAAATGGATAGAGAAATCTCAAACAATTCGATTAATTAAGACCTGTCGCCAAGCAAGGAAAACCGATGATGGATAAATATGAAATTGAGGCCTAGTAAAACAATCATTTTCTCTATCTTCTTGGGTCTCACCTTTAGATTTTCTTGCCAAATCATCAAGGTATTTTTTATCAACATGAGCACCTGATTCTGTGTGAAAAATAGATCAACACATTTGTTGTTCAACGCAATTGTTAAGATGGACTTCTTTGAGGTCAGTGCTTGTTCCAAAGAAAATAATAATACAACCAACTTCAACTTTAGCGTAGTCCACTGTATAGCCAACATTATATACGTGTATACAAGTTCACTATTTAAGGTGGATTTGCTATTAACTTATCAATCTGTTTAAGCTAGGCCGGAGTGTTTAACCCTTTCAGTTCTAACTGAACCTGTAGCTGAGATGTGACCATAACAGCAACAGTAATTTGGCTTTGTTTTATTATCAATACTGCTCAGTGGACTACAGTACTCGCTGCCTGATTCCAGCACGTCAAATTTCTGCACACCCTCGCAATACAGCACACTGAAGCCAAGTGCCACAATTTTTCCCTATATAATAAGTCTTACAACTCCATGCCATGTACACATTACTTTTTTGTGGTGATACGTTGATGTGAAACGTTGATGTGAAAATCCCATTTTGAAACAATCAATCGATGTGCGTGTGTCAATGAGTGCAAACTTAACTAGACTGCAGATGTCTTTGATATCCTGTCTGTGGCACATACTGTGCTTGTGCAAGGGATTGGGGGCGGGGTGTGGACGGCATCAGCAGTTGTGGTCATGCAGCATTGTGTAACGAATGCAATCGATGGGGAAGGTGGGAGCTATGCTTGCATCTTTAACAATGCGATTAACAATGCGAGTACAGTAGGGGCTACTTGTGGCACCAAAAAAAAAAAATTAAAGTAGTGAGCTGATCTCCTGCTGGTCTAAAATCCATGGATCCATAGCTTTTCTAGCCATGTTTGGTTACATATGGGTGTAAGTGTCTCATGCACCAAAACAAGAACTAAATCGCTTTTCAAGTATAGTTCAGCATGTATCAGGATTACTATGATAAGATACAAAAGAAACAAATTAAATGATTAAATTACCAAGGGCTATTAGTGTGTCGTCAACGCTTTTAAAATGAAAGGGTGAATTCCTTTGATTTTCACTGGCCATGTTAAGGGTTGAGTCCCTCAGATTCTAGTCCAAAGCTGGATGACTGGCATAGAGGCAGAAAAAAAAATCATCTGAAATAATAGGTTGTGCACATGAGGAACACATTGTTGGTGTCACAAACAAATCACTCAAGTCCGGATTTTCGAACACTGTTCAAAATTTATGGGGATTTTCCTTGACCTTCGACACACCTTATGATGATGTTAAAGCTATTCAAATGGACCAATAAAAATCATGAAGGATATAACACAAGCACTCGACACATCTCTTTTCTGATCATTTTTTGGCCTCTCCTGTAAAAAAAACCCATGATGGACTTAAGCGGTTTGCTTGTGACACCCTAAAACAGAAAAAGGAAAATATCATCTCTACAGACTTGTAAATGACCATTTCCCAAATTGTCTGAACTTTTCGTCAAATTGCAGAAACAGTATCTAAATCATCTAACTGAAAATGCACAAAAACAGGATTCTTTAGGGGGCTGAAATCAGACAATTGTCTGAACATTTACAGTTTTGTCTATATGCAAAGTCAGATCTCTGAGAGACTTATTTACCCCTTTCTTCTTTCTTTTATCCGGTTTCCTGTTACCATTACAATGTAGGGCCCGCTCTATCAGACGGAGTGACTCTGGATCAAGATATTAGACCAAGCAGGTGATCAGCTGACTGTGACTTTTTTAATGGTAGGAATTAATTTTGACCGGGCCGACAGCTGTCTTTCGACCTACTTTTCTCGATTTCCAACTGCCAAGGGTTCTTTAACTCTTTCCGGACGTATCGCCACTATATGGGCGATGTAACCGCTTCTACTCTCATAACTTTTATCTACATTTTCTCAATTTTCTCTTCTTCTTCTTTTCTTTTTTAGATTCGTTCCTTGTGTTCTCCATTGGATACTGAACAATTTGATGTACGACATGCCTATCTAGAGTTATTAATTTTTCTCGTCATGATCCTTTTAGTATCCCCATGTCAAGCGGAAACCGTACGTCTGGAAAGAGTTAAAGTGCACAACTTGCACATAGGCCCTCCGAATTTATCCTCCGTCTCCGATAGGACTAGGATCTTGATCCCACCTAGATACCTTCATATGATTAGGGGACCTTCATAGGATTAGGGGAGTGGCAATTAGGTTTATACAGAGATTTGTGAAGAAAGACAATAGCTTTAGCCGCTGGGATTCGAACCCAGTACCTTTCGTTTCGAAGGCCAGAACCATTACCTCTCTGATTTATGACAATCAAATTAAAATTGTCTAAGACCTAGCCGAGTCTAAGATTACCTTTTGGAGAAGAAAATGAATTGTTGCTTGAGTTTTTTAGAAATCGGTGACCGGTGAATCAAACTTGTAATTTCGGGAATTTCCAATTTTATTTTCTCATTCAATCAGACTTGCCAGTTAAAAATGTTCGTTTTTGTACGAAACAGTTGGAGAAAAATGCCAAAATATGCTAATCTAAAATTTTATATTATTTAATGATAATGAAATTTTTAAAAAGAAACTTTTTTTCAGCAGACATTTCAACTTCAAATTAACCGAAAATGATGAAATGCCAAAAAACAAAGCTCAAAAGAAAACGAAAAGAATAGAATGGACATCAGAAACATCCTACTATCCATCCGATCCGCAAAACTGTGAATGAGTCGACCTCTTTTTCCACACCCCTCTCTCTTCTTTCTTTCTTTTTTTGTTATTGGTTTTGTGAGGGCGTGACATTAAGCTACTGATTTGACATCGAAGTAGCTGGGGTTAATTCCAAGGTGTATTTTATTCTTGATTAAGCATATCATTTTTTGGAGCTCGAATAACAATGTGCCGAGCTTGAAAAATAAAGACATGATTCAAGCTCATAGTATAGAACTAGAATTACTGTCAATATTCGTTGTACTACGTGGAGTACCGCCAAGCTAAATAACTGCCAAAGTGTCAAACGAAATAGTTTGAAAAAACTAAATCTAATCATAAATGCCAATCTGGCTATCCCATGGTCGCAATGATATTTTTGGATGCTTCTTGGAAATTATGTACATAGTGTCTATTCTACGTGACCTTATACGTAGTGTCTATTGATAAATGTACTATCTAAGATAGTTTTCTTTTTATGCCGTGTATTGTTTGTAATATTTTGTTTCTTATTTTGTTCTTGATGTGTTTCTTTCAAGATATCTTGCAAGGGTTCCTGGTTTAGGTTGTTCTCCAATCGGACAGTTTCTTTGGTTTATATTTACGTGTAAGTTGATCTATTTTTAGTCTTCGACACGTGTTGACCTTTTGTTGACAATTGAGTCCGATTTTTATTTTATGTGGTTTTATTTCTTGTTTGCTTGTAATGTTTTCTTGGCTTATTTTGTTTCCCTTTCCGTTGCGTTTCTTTCAAGATATTGTGTGGAGGTTCCTGGTCTATTTCTTCGTTTAACCGTTTGTTACCAAAACTAAAAACCGCTGTCTGTGTTCTTTCACAATCACAAAGTGATGGATAGAAGTAGGTAAAGGTTATTGTACTTTAATGACAAGACTGATATCATAATATGAGAAATATTATTGTGCCCAGAGTGGTAGAACCTCCTAGTTTTTATCAATAGCTGAGGGGCTACCCACAAGGGCTACAGTAATTTGTTTATTGGCCCGTCTTTGATTAATACTGATCAGTGTAGTGTATTGCTCACAGTACCAGTAAAGAGTTGTGGACACAGTGGGTCGATCACCTGCTTGTCTGAAACTATCTGATCCAAAGAGTTTCCGGCTCTGTGCTTAGTCATGTTTGGTGGTCGAGGTGCTGCATTTATGACAGGTATCTTGTGTGCCTTTCATGATTGAACATATGGCCCCAACACTGCTCTGTGGTATTAATGGGGCTCGATCAAACAAACACAAAATAACTATTATTTATTGCATCAATTCATCTCTTTACCCATCATACTATCTTCGTATGCAACTGAGTCAGCCCTAACCGTCAGTGGCACGTGTGTTATTTCCCCTACTCTCCCTTCAGTCTTGTCTTTGCGTCACACTGCATATGTAGAAGTAGAAGAGAGCCATCGAAAGATAGATTAAATTATAACAAAGTTTCTTCTTGCTTTTTAAAAAATGTCGAGCCAGGGCCTAGGCACTGTGCAAGGTGTTATGACTATGTTGTATTTTATGATACTATGTAATTTAGGAGGGTTGCTTTGTGTTTTGTCGTGCTTGAGAGTATTGGTGTAAAAAATAGTAATACAAAGTTGTGTTTAATCGAGAATTTCCCTTTCTTTTAGTATTTTATCGGGAATTTCCTTTTACTTTTATATAGACAAAGAGGGGAAATTCGAGGTGTCCAAAATCATACTTGGAGTTATTTGTCAGCGTGGTTCTATAGCAGGTGTTGTTTATATCGACATTAAGAAGCGTTGTACACATTTTTATGCTTTTATACCAAATTTGCACGATTTTACGCTAATTCCCCCTACTATACGTTTTCTTATGAACAAGAGGGGAAAGGTAATGTATGAACTTCCAAAAGGGACAAAGCACATGGACGTAGAACGTTTCGGGCCACAACGCTCTTCTACGTCCCTGTGCTTTGTCCCTTTTGGAAGTTCATACATTACCTTTCCCCTCTTGTTCATTTATTTTAATTCCAGCAGCAATTCTTTTATTGTTATACGTTTTCTAATACTGGTAGAAGATGTAAACACGGTAGAGAACTGTGTCCACCTTCTGTAACAGTAAAGAGCGTTTTTAAGCTTGCTGTCGGTAGACTGTATAATTCCTCTGAGAATTCATTGGAAAAAAATAACATAAAAATGGATAACACATGCGATTCTGGACCTAATAGAAACTAGAAGAAGGGCAAAGAATAATGAAAATATTAATGATAATAATAATGATACTTTTTATTCATCCAAATTTAGCAAATTCATTTTGCAGACGTGATCTTTAAGATTAGAAGTATAAGTAAGTATACAGAATGGCATATGGAACTAGATAATGTTATGCACAATATATGATAGCATACACAATTAAAAACATTGTCCACAATAGATAATATTATACACAATAGATGATATTATAAACAAAGTCACGATATTGATAATAAATTCATTCACAACTGTATATAGATTTATATAAGATAGTAGACAAGGTCATAGAAAAATATGCAAACATTACAACAACGTAAAATGGCATATAAAATAATATATAAGGAATTACACAAGGTCAATCTCATATTACTTTATCTATTTCACCTTATTTCTTAACAGATGCATGGGTGGTTAGATAGGTAAGATGGCTTAAAACATACGTTTGATTAAGAGGCGAGTGCCATGCAGCATGATGGACTTTCGGTGCCTTTCACTTCTAGTCTGTATAGATATAAATCTCTCACTTCTAGAAGATTTGACTACATTACAGTTTAAATGGCGAATCTATATAAATGTGGCTAATTTTTCTTGTGGTGCATACATCAAAAAGTTCATTGAAAGTACGGATACGGGAAGTAAACTTGCCCGGTCTGTTAATCATTCTATCAATTTTAATTCTGTCCTTCCCCGTGCAAATATACCCCCCCCCCCCCTCAAATCAGTTACACAAAAGGTCAACAAACTTTCAATCGTAGCTCCATAGAATAATATAGAAATAGTTTTATATATTTAATTAAGTTGATTTAGTTTTCATAAAAGAAATATGATCTTTTATTAATTTTCGTTAGAGTGTTAGTGACGTGGTCATTCCATTACAATGTATTATCTATAGGAATACCAAGGTACTTATAACAACTAACTTGCTCTACATCCTCACCCTTTATAAATAAAGTCTGAATTTCAATTTTACCCTTCTAAAGTCAAGTCAAATGTAACAACCTAGATAAAATGAAATAGAAAAAAAAAGTAATATAGCTAAAGAAAGATGGCTCCACAATCACTGTGGTGCATTTGAAATTGCTCAGGATATAGGGCTCTTGCATTTTAAGATAAATGACATGTGTGGAAAACAAGACGTGTGCACAGAAGTGGTTGTATCAAAGGAAAAGATGCATCAATCCTGATTGACAACATTCTACAAAGGTGGTCTGAGTATATAGAAGAACGCTTCCATGACAACAGATGGACAAAACCTAAAATAGGAAAAATATGGATGGCCCACCAATCCTCAAAGAAGAAGTAAAAATCGCTATGAAAAAAAGAAAAGAAAAGTGGCAAGGCTACTTGACCAGACAACCTCCCAATCGAATCTTTTGAAGCTTTTTGTGAATGGGGTCTAGGAAAAATCTCAGAACTTGGAGGTGGCTATTTAGCTCAGTTGGTTAGAGCGTGGCCTTTGTCTCCGGCTAGGCGGTGTTGTCGTAAGCCACGATGTGGGTTCGATTCCCACCATCGACTTTTCCACTTTTCTTTCTATGGCTATTTTTCTGTTTTTTTCTGGCACTTAAAACATTTTCATACCTTGCTTCACCATTTCCTGGTGCCTGCTCCCCTTCAATTCATGTAAACGATATAAACAACACCGGTGAAATAAGTCATGACTGGAACAGGAGTAAGACCATCCCTCCTAACAACTATCAGTTCAGTTGGCGAAGATTGAAGGGAATCGACGCAGAGGAAGACAAAGCGTAAGCTACGTCAAAATCCTCATGTCCTCAACAACACAGATTTTCTAAGGTCAGAAGACTTGGAAGATTGGAAGGCCATGAGCCCCAATGTCTGCTACACACCCGGTACCCTATGATGATGAATAGTAACTGAAAATGATGCTTCCAGTTTAATGGAAAAAGATGGGTCATTCCACAAGGTGGTAACTGTTCCTGAATTGTCAATGATAAGATTGATACATACTATTTTGACAACCAACTCAAACACCTTGTCTCCAAAGTTAACAAAATAAAGACATCAATCTCGTGAAATATTCGTTCTTTCATTATCAATTTGTGCGTATCTTAAATGAATAACATTTCCACGCTCCTCTATATTGCGCGGCTTCTATTCGTTTGAGTAACAGTTGATTACATCATGTCCCTGTTGTCCCGGTCAACATCAAATCAAGTGTCCCTGCTGCAGGAACGAGAATGGCAACGATCAAATTCAGAGGGAACCTTTTTTTTATCTGTAGTTTCTATTATAATGTTCACAGCAAATTTGTGAGATCTCATCTAGTATTCTATAGATCCGGTAGATAAGATGTGACTGGCCCACTGTGCCCGAACTTCGAACGGAACAATGAGCGTCACATTTTTAGCGTGACCCCCATTTTTAGTGCTAACGATATTTACTGTTGTTTTGGTGGTAAACCCCTCAGCTATAAGAAAACTGAACAGATTTTGCCACATAAGGCGTAATGCATGATATTACAATAGTTTGTTTTCTGTTCGTTTTTTTTTTTTTGCCATTGGTCAACAAGTGCTCGAAACCTCTAAAATCGTCATTGGACATCTCTGCTGTACCATCATGTTTTAGTTTTGAAAATATATTTTGGCCACTGATCAACTTTGGAATATCTATTAACTTTAAGCTTTTTATGATGTTTGTGCACAAACCTTAAAAGAAATAGATATCTTGGCCTATAATCTAACAAAACCCGCTGCAGAATGTTAGTTGTGCTTTATTTTTATTTTTATTTATATTATGTATTACATTTCGTTTTTTTCTATTTAGTTTATATTATAATGATATATATTTTCAATCGTATTGTATTGTTAGAATGCTTACATTATCACATGCCGATTTAAAAAAAAAAGACATACCGGTACAATTAAAAAAAGAATCGTGTCTACAATTTGTGTGTTGCTACATTCCTGATTCCTATCAAACACATGCTGTAATGTTTATTATTACCAAACTGAACGCTGGGGAAAGTAATAGCACTCTATGATATTAAATAAAGACAAATAAAATCAGTGGACACGAACTGCTATAGCATTATGGTGATTTCATTGTATCACTCATTGTCCGTGACAGATTTACAGTGATGTATGGATCTTTGACGGACAGCAAGGGAACGTCACAGCATTGAACGGACATGGTGACACACGGATCGTTTAATCGGGATGATGACAGTGTGGTTTGCAAACTACCAACTGTCACATTTATCTGGATTTGATGTTAGTCTAGAGTGGCAATTTCTCCCAGCTCTTAATCTAGCTGCAGGGTGATGACAATGGCAACAATATTTTTACTTTAAGATTAAATCCCAGTTTGCACTACTTTTTTGTGACAATTAAAAAAAGAACCACTTCGATATTATAGGCATAGACTTTACACTTTTAAAATTTACGATACCATTCTTAGCGTTACAAACAAGACTGTTCTTTTCTCAGTGTGCGGCGTCAAATTTTCGTAATGAGCACTTGAAATTAAAGCAAAGTGCTAGCGTACACTAGTTTCATATCATTGTACACGAATAGGTATATTCCAAACCAATGTTCCCTCTAATCGGTGTTCAAAGTTTGACGAAAAAATCACAATTGCACATTCAAGTATGGACTTCAATTGGATATAGGAACTTTGTGTTTTAAATGGTTCATTGGTGTGCGCAGACATTTCTCACATTTTCTCCCTGGTGTGCGCGTCGCACACACGCACAGCTTAGCGTGAACAGTGTCACATACCCCCTTGACATCCTGATTCAGATCTCTTTTCAGTATCTATTCAATGCTGGTCTTGCTTAAAACGTGCGATATTAAAATCATGATTATTATCCTATGCTATGTAAGAGCCAGGGGCCGCCCCTAACGCCATGGTTAAGTTACTTACCTGTGGATGCGGAAGTCTTGATGCGAGTTCCGCCTTGGAGGTAGACCTGAGTTTTTCTCTCAACATTTCAGAGCTTTAATGGGTCTGTCCTGGAGACTCAAGTAGAATTTTAGCAAGTTTCGTTTAACTGTTTTTGACCTTTCTATGTTAAAATGAGTCTAACGACCGTCCGCGTAAGGTTCGAATCCTTTTCAGGATCTTCTTCAAGGGTTCGATGTATGGTTCTGTCGACTCGTCTCCCCACACCACGTTAACTAGGGACAGGTTGATCAAAAGGCCCGTAAAGTCCCCAGGCAAATGAATGTCAAAAAAAGAAAAGGAAGGATTATCAACTCTGCGAGGAATTAAGAATCGAAAATATAGACAAATAAATTCAGAAAGAAAAACACCAAGTACATTTGTGAGTCATCGACTGAGAATATATTAATACTTCAAAGCATGAATAACATACAATATCAATGCACGGGGTGCACCATTTCATAATGAGGCGGAATGTATATTCCAAGAGACCGGGATCAATGACCCGATAAATTAGGACTTTGTCACTTTGTGGTATCCATTCTCCCAAAATAGATTTGAGCTAGGAAGGTCTATCTAGGTCATTTCAGCTCCTAAAGTCAGTGGTTCATTATTTTACAAGAATTGCCAAACGATTTTATATCTAGGGTCTATACATTGTCAGCATAATAGGCGTACGGCTAAATATATGATAGAATATTGTCCATCCCATTCATTCTCATACAACGACAAGACAAGGAGACCAAGACATAGAGTAGTGCTTTTAGTCCATGTGAACCTAAGACAAGATTACTCTATCTAGATAGTCTAGTTCCACAAGGGGACTTAGACAAGCCCACGGGGATTCCTGAAAGAATAAAACAGAGAAAATTTAAGGAAAGGCCAAGAATTACAATACAACACTGGCATAACATAATGATATGTCAACCGAATGTCAACTTGATATTAACTTACCCCATTTTGGGGGGAAAACAGATACAGTTAAAGCTCGTTATATCGCCTCTCGTTATACCGCCATTTTCGCTATACCGCCAATAATCGTCATGAACGGAACGGTGGTCTATATAAAAACTATTAAAATCTCGTTATACCGCCATCCGTAGGCAAAGAATCAATAGTCATATTATATTATAGTACAAATTATGCTCGTTATACCGCCAGCTTGTTCAAACTAAGCCATAGGTCCGGGCGGAACTATTAGCGAGTACCAGAACATCAAGAACAATAATCCTTAAGAGAAGCCTAATTTAGAAAGCCCCACATGAGTCAGGAATGCCATGGCCAATGATTATGTATGTATTCTCTTGCCAGGTACCATTGCGTTATACCGCCAAATTCGTTATACCGCCAATTTTCAACTGTCACCAAAGTTGGCGTTATAACTGAGCTTTAAGTGTAGATCACAAATGATCACGGGGAAATAAAACACAATCACTTTCAAAGATGGACAGCTCAGAAAGAATGAAAGAAACGAAAATACGAACGATGCACTGAATAACACATGACGCGCATGGAGACACATAAAAGTACCCAAAAGAGTTTTGGGTTCTAGGCTAAACAAACACAAGATGGGCCAGAGAGGAGCGGAGGAAGTTTATTCACTAAACCTGGCACCGAAAGGAATGACAGAAATTGATTTTTATTAAAATTCCAAGGTTCGTCATTGTAGATTCAGGTGAAATCTTCAAATCCTATCTCATCGCTTTTAAGATGGTCTTGCTATTGTATAAAACCAACTGCGAACAGCCCAAGTAAAGATCGCATCCCAAATAAGCGAAGTACCTCGTATATGAAACAAAATAAGGAGTTTTAAAATAAACCCTCACATTATACACAAGACACTGAATGGCTGGGCAATACTTATCTGTGATCTCTCGCTGTCTGTCAATCCAAGAGCTAAACACTCTAGCGATAAATAATATGAATTATACATGTTAGCTATGACAACGCCATCATCTCGTCTTCGTGATTTGTGTCCATTCAAACGCATCGTAGGTGACCACCATTTAACCTTTTCGTTTGGGGGTTCGGTTTCAAACAAAACGATGTTGATATTGGCAATAATCAATCGCTTTAACATTTATACAGGATCCCGCACTCATAATTCAATGAGCTAAGACGAATAAATCATCATCACCATCATCATCTGCATCATCCTCATCATCATCATCATCATCATCAGCAGCAGCAGCAGCAGCAGCAGCAGCAGCGCCGGCATTATTATTGTTACCATTATTATTATTATTATTATTATTATTATTATTATTATTATTATCACTATTATTATCATCATTATTATCATCTAATGTTTGAAGTTTAACGCCCTTTTAAACACATACAGGTTATATTAAAGGCGGTTCAATGGAACATGAGAAGGTTCCACGTGAATCTCCAGGGCAGAGACGTGAAAACTCTGAAAGGTCCAGAGAAAAAAATCCGCACCAAGCGGAACTTGAACCGGTCCTCCGCGCTCCGAAGTTGAGTGACATGACCACTGAGCCACAGGCGTCCCCATTATTAGTATCACCATCGTCATCATCATCACATTATTATCTATTATCATTAAGTAACACAACCAATATTTTTGGGGGAATGTATAAGCCCTTGGTCAAAACAAAAAGGAACCTGAACATTCGTTTCTAGCTCCATTATAGCAAGATTTAAAAAATATATATTATTTTGGGGCCTCGTGGAGCAGAAGGTACTGGGTTCAAATCCCAGCGGCAACGTTGGGATGGTTTCCTTTAAACTGTCTCGAGTTGTATGGCTTTGACCCCGCAGATTCCTATGGAATAACTTCTTTTCGGAGATGGAGTATAAATCGACGGTCCCGCCTTTGATATGACCTATAATGTGTTGCCAACGGCTAATAACTTTAACATTTTATTACTATTTCTGTAGTTATTATTATTATTATTATTATTATTATTATTATTATTATCATTATTATTAATATTATTATTATTATTATCATTATTATTAATATTATTATTATTATCATTATTGTCATTATTATTAATATTATCATTATTATCATTATTATCATTATTATTAATATTATTATTATCATTATCATTTTACTATTAGTATAAGACACCTTTACCTTCTGGAACAGAAAAAGAACTGTTTGAAAAGTTTGCAATATTTTCTAATAGCAAAATTGAATATATTCGTTCCTCTCTCGATTCAGAATCATCACCACCTGTAACTTTCGAAACATTCGAGGGTTCTC
>JARBEQ010278124.1:0-16705 GCA_030265355.1 Tritonia tetraquetra
GCTGTAAAGTTATCAACAGAAAGATAAAACAATAACGATTGCTCATGCAAAGTTTAATTGACCTGAATGACGCAGATTTTTTGGAAACGATGTAAATGTGTGTCATTTTCATGACCCGGTCGGTATGCGGTAGCGGTCGGTAAGGGGTACAGTGACTCTAGATTCTAAATTTAAATGTTGTGAGGCTGTAAGAAGGTCGACACAATGACAAACACTCAAATTTCAACATATTCTAAAAAGACTTAAATTCATGCTCTTTTAGTAAAGACTCTTCTCTTTGAGAATTTCTGAGAAGTTAGTTCTCAACACAGTTTGTCTCATTTGCATTGATAAAGATGAGGTCCCAGTGGCGCAGAGGTACGGTTCTTGCCTGAGAAGCGAAAGGTACATGGTTCGATTCCCGGCAGCGTCGGTTATTTTTATCTGTGAAAACCTATGTGTGGTGGTCAAGGAAAAGGGAGGAATTGAAGCAAAATATACTTTTCTAGATATTGTTTTTATGTTTAAAATCTACAAAGTCTGCTGATTACAATGCTTTTTAAATTTTTAAATTATCTTAAGTAGTTTATTTTTTATGATTTTTAAAATGTTGAATGTCAGAGAATAGGTGTTTTTGAGAAAAAGGCTGATAAAAGTTAAAAGTGATGCGCACAAATTTTCGCTTCAAAATGGGTCGAAACTAATCTTCTGTCCACATGAATTGTTATTAGTACAATGTATTCAATACCTTACAGTTAGTCATTCTTCTCTACTCTCTCCTTTTGTTTCTCCCTTTCCCTTTGACTTTTTAGGGGGTGGTTCCACATTGTCTTTGTTTGAAAGATCAGCAATGATTTCGGAAATGGGAGTCGCCATCGTGAATGAAATATTGTTTCTGATGGGACAAAATTTAAAATGTTATTTGTGATGGACAAAAGTGACTAATATCAGCTTTCCAACATCTTGTTTTCTTCCGTATTAATTTGACTCCATGTAGGACTTGACAGAATAAACCTCAAACTAAGTGATGTCATATTTTCTTTTCACTCGTGACAAGGGGACAACATTTTGGGTTTTCTTGACTTTTTACTCAAGATCTGATTTATCTTTTAATTTACACCTACAACAAACCTCAAATTTGAGTTACTGATTTTCCTTGACTGGTGACAAGCGTATTATTTTGCTTAACACCCAGAACATATAGAGTCTGGAATTGATAGGTGTATATAAAGGGACAAAAATTGTCACAGACGACTGCATGTCGCCTCGTGACTGATTAAAAAATATTCAATTTTTTTTTTTTAATTTAAAAAGAATGGACAGTTTTCTTTAAAATTATATTATATTCACAAAATTACTGACAGAAAGGTTATATCAAAGCGCTTAGAGTTAGAGCCTGTTTACACAGGGTAACGATAGAAATGCCATTTATTAAAATTTATATTTTACAGAAAAGGAACATTGTGCTAGCTCATTCTGACCTCTAAAATGGGGACGAGTTTTTAGTTATTTTGCAAAGAAGTCCCGAAATTAAATGATCTTTCAACCAAAATATCTGAAATTATCTCCTGAAGTTATTACCATCATGTGACAAAAACAGTTTTAGAGATTTAGAGACAAGATTGAATAGAAGTAAATTATGAATGCCGTTTTGTGGCACGACCTTCTGTCACAGCCTCATCTATCTCAATTTTTAAAGGTTACACTAATCAATTTCTGAATGTAAAACCTAATAATATTTCTATCTAAATCTTAACTTAGAGATCTAGAGACTATGGAGTGGGCAAAATGATGCAATGTCATCGCTTTCTTTTGTGTACCAAAGTTCTCAGGCTCAAGTAGCTGATAACGTCTTATATCTAAATTTTAGTAGTCCATAGTTCAATAACACGTGGCTGTTTTCTGTGGGTTTTTTTTTCTTTCTTGCGATGGCAGCCATTTTTCCAATGTCAATTCAATGTCTCACATTGAATTCCCCCATGACAAAATTTGATTAATAAAAAAAGTCTTACAATTTTATAAAATCATGATTTTATACTTCCTGGTTGACATCTTGGAAGGTAGTTTTTTTAATGGATTTTTTGATATTAATAAGGTAAGGCCATTTCCATGATAGTGATTATGTTTAGACTAGATCTAAATACTCTAAACATAAAATCTATAGGCTACATTACATGACAGAGAATGTGATTTAATGGTTGCTGTGATTATTTGAATACAAATTATTTGAAAGCCGAGGTAATCTATTCATTTTGGGTGTAATAAATCTACCAACCAATGAAGTTTCTGAACATTTTTATATCATACAAATACAACTATGAAAAAGTCAAAATGATGAGAACAAAAAATCTAATTTATAATTCTAATGAGAATTCCTCTGAACCCTTTGTGACTTTGTCCCGCAGATACACCGCTATATGCTGATTGTACATTGTTTACTTACTTGGAACTTTCTCAAGGGTAATTTCCCTTCCATTTGATTTATAAATTATGACCCGCTAGTGCCCAAAGAATCTGAAAGTGAAATTGACGCTGGTTTTTACATGATAATCTTGATTTGCCCCATTCAAATGCCTCTCTCATCTTCACGCAACAGTCGCAAAACGAAACCAATAACATCACTGTTTAAAATTGTTTACCATACTTCTTTCCTCAGTCATTTCTCCTTGTTTTGAATATGATAAATGTAAGCGGAAATCCCAAACAGTGACTAAATTATGGCTACCCAGAGCGCTTCTTAGGTTAAAAAATCCACTCAGCCTTACTTCGAGACTGATTTGATGACAAATGTAAAGGATAAAAAATTTTGTTTGATGATAGAAGTGGAATAATGATGAGAGTAACATATTTCAATTTCATTCCTCTTTCTTCTCATCATTGTTTTATTCGCATGTTTCATCATTTTATTCTAGCTGCCAACCGTTACGATAAAATCGTACTTAGTACGATAAAGGTCTCGAATTTAAGAGTATGAGCGTCGCCAGCCGGCACGCCGTCTCTCCAGCCGGGGGGCGGGTCGACCGGCCAGCTCGGCGGCGGCGCTGGCCCCCTCCCCGCTCAGGGTCGGCGGCGAACGCGGACGGCCGTCCTCCCGACCCGTCTTGAAACACGGACCAAGGAGTCCGGCGCGCGCGCGAGTCTCGGGGTCCCACCAAACCCGCGGATTTGGGAACTAGATTTTTAAAGCAAAATACGCAGACACCATGAGGCTCAATGTGACGTTTGTTATGTCTCTAAATGACAGACCTCGTATGGGAGTCTGTTTTTTACTTTCTGAAAAGTTGGCAGCTATGTTTTATAATAAATTTTTATTTAAGGATACTCATATTTTATACAGAATTATTTCCCTTAACTTGGGGATGTGAGGCTGCTTATTTGCAAATATGTGAGGGGCAACGGGTTTGCGTTACAGGTGAGGGGCAAAGGGTTTGTGTTACAGGTGAGGGGCAAAGGGTTTGCATTACAGGTAGTGGTGTAAGCTATATACATTTTTCTTTAGGTTTATGATCAGAAGACTGAAAGTTGTGTGGGGGCTAAAAATTCTGATTTGAAACTCATGTCATGGGTGTTTGTATCCTTTTGAACAGTTCGCAAAAATAACAAACCTAAAGATGAAGCGGGATGTTGCTAACTTGCAAACGAAAAGCTGTGTGTTTGTGGAGGTCATGTATCAATCATTATTGCTAGGTCACCTGATGTGTTGTGAGGTGGTTAAGAATATCAGGGACATCATTAAATTAAAAACAGGAGGAAACAATTTTTGTTTGTATTGGGGCTGGCCTTATTTTGGTTACAGAGCCAAAAAAAGTAACTCATTAAACTTTTCTGCACTTTTTTTTTCTGGATGGAGTCTTTTCAATTCTGTACTCCCATATTTTCATTTTTGAATCAGAAACTCACTACTTCATAACTATTTGAAATGAAATGTGGCAAAAAAATTAAGCTATAAAAAGTATTGCAACACTATAAATTATTTTTAGAAATGTGAAATTCAAAGGAACGGCTTATGTGGCAAAATCTTCTCAGTTTTCTTTTATAGCTGAGGGCTTACCACCAAGGCAACAATAAATATTGTTAGGGCCAAAACTTGGGCACACCTTAAAAATGTGACGCTCATTGTGCCATTCAAGGTTCGGGGCACAGTGGGCTGATCACATGCTTGCCATATCTACCTGATCCAAAGTTCTTCCAGCACTTTGTTCAACAATGCTGAACATGGAGCTGGCAGCCACACTCCTTAAGGGTATAAAATGCTGTTTGGATCAAAACAACAAAACATATATTCAAAATTGAATTTTTTAATAAAATGTTCCTTTCAGGGTATTTGGACCAAAGTACTTCGGACCCTGACCTTGAGCCCGAAACAAAAATGGAGCTTCCTTTGTGGCTTGTCAAGTCCTTTCGCAATCTTATTGCAGTTGAGACTCCGAAGGCATACAGAGAAGGATATCGCCAGATATTGTCAGCAGATCCAAATGTTGTAGATTTACATCGGCTTGGTCCCCATTACTATGGTTTTGGACAGAAACTTTTAAGACTTGATCTTCCTGATGTTGATGACATTGGAAAAACTCTTGTGAAGGTAGGTTAACATAAAAAAAATAGAATTATCCTATCAAGATTGTATTTTATTGGTTGGTTGGTATGCAGAGGGCATCATTTTTATATACTTTTTGAGGGATTTTTTGTGAGAAATTATGTGTTGCACGTTGCAAGGAACTAATGACTAATCAAAAGCTTACCTTTTTTAAGAATACTTTTTTTTAAAGTTTGTTCTACGAACGGAATAATAATTAGCATTGAAGAGACAATGGACTGTATCAACTATTTGTGGTAGTGGAGGAGGTGGATATTTCAAATTGAACTGTCATTTAGACAAACTTTTCTTCTAACACTCTGTCTAATACTTATTAAACTGTTTAAAACGTGTGCACACTATTGAATGTGTTCCACATAAATGTGCACTGATAGTAATCCTATTATAATAACCCATAAAAAAACACATGAATGATCTTGTTCTAAAAATATGGAGTCTGAAGTGTTCCTTTCTAATTTTACATTGAATTATGAAAAGCAACAAATGACCTCTAGCTTACTGCACTTTTATATTATCTCCTTACATCACACTAAGTCGAGTTATCAGTGAATAGATAGAATTTTAGAGCCCCCTCCCCCCGACAAAGTCCTTTCAGGTAGAAGATGCTAGCTCCATTATGTTATGATATCTGTACTGGGTGATATTATTTTTATGAGGTTGTTATCAAGATTGCAGTGAAAGTAGAGAAATTTAATAAAGGCAGTTAAAGGGGTTCTAGAACATTTTGGGTCTAGTGTACGAGTTTCAGTATTCTCAGCCTTCCTCCTTACTCAGCAGAGTGATACCAAAGCCATTATTCCATAGGAGTAGGAATTCTAAGCTTTTTATATATTATTAACACCCGTCCTGCAATAGACAGATTTTTCACTGGTGCAAAATGGTGTGTTGCGAGATGATGAAAACAGAGATGTATTGGATGTGAAAAATCTTTCTTTCTTTCTTTCTTATCCACCAATTCCCTTTTACCATTACAGTGTAGGGCGAGCACTATTAGTGCTGGATTTCTCTGGATCAAGGTATTAAGCCAAGCAGGTGATCAACCCACTGTGACCTTTTTAGTAGGAATTAATTTTGCCCGGACAGCGGCCTTGCGGCCTACTCTTATCAATTTTTAACTGCCAAGGGTTCTTTAACGTGCACACAGGACCTCCGAGTTTATCGTCCGTCTCCGATAGGACTAGGTTCTTGATCCCACCTACCAACTGAATAGGATCAGGGGAGTGTCTTATAGGTTTTCACTGAGTTTCACTGAGAAAAATACCCGACGCTGCCAGGAATCGAAGCATGAACCTTTCGCCTCAGAGGCAAGAACCGTACCTCTGCGCCAATGGGACCCCCTGATGTGAAAAATATGACTGGTGAATTAAGCGCTATTGCACAGTATAATGACTGTCCTGATTCGTTTTCACCACAGAGAGAGAGATTACTTGTTTTTCCAAGCCATGATGAGTTTCTGTGAATTAATATTGCATGGTTCCTTTAATATAAAAAAATGAAGAAACATTGGTACATCTAAATAATTGACTTTCTCTCGCAATTAAAGGAATAATAACATTCATACTAATTTCCCCCATATAGTTGTACTCGGGGTCCCAGTGGCTCAGAGGTATGGTTCTGGCCTCTGAAGTGAAAGGTACTGGGTTCGAATCCCAGTGGCAACAGTTGTTTTTCTTCATAAAACTTGGTATAAACCCATTTGCCACTCCCCTGATCCTTTGAAGGTAGGTGGGATCAAGAACCTAGTCTTATCGGAGACGGATGATAAATCTGGAGGTCCCGTGTAAGTTGTGCACGTTAAAGAACACTTAGCATTTGGCAATCAAGAAGTGTAGACCGAAAGGCTGCTGTCCGGCAAAATGAATTCCTACCACAAAAAAGTTACAGTGGACTGATCACCTGCTTGGCCAAATGTGTTGATCCAGAGTAAATCTGCCTCATAAAGTGCCCTGCACTAATGGTAACAGGGAACTGGATAAGAAAGAAAGTTTTGCTGAACTCAAGTCAATATTTGAACTATTTATGTTGTTTCTGTTTTTATCTAACAGACCTTCCAGGGTCGCATGAGACACATCATGGATTCTTCCCATAATTCTCTGAATATTGATGTGACAGAGCAGATTGACAAGCTGGATGAGGTGGAACGACACTTATTTTCTACTGGTCAAAAAAGCTTGCACAACTTTCACAGATGGGAGAATAGGGAGACAGAAAAACTCTCTACCTCAGCTATGGTATCTAATCTCAGGAAAAGGAAAAGAATCAGCATAATTTCCCAAGAATCTTGATGTTCTCACCAGTGCTGCATTATAACATACTTAGAATTGATCATTGCTTTTACCTCAGTCGTTATGTTGTCATGAATGAGTGAGTAAATTAATAGCGGTTGGTATTTTGGTTTTGTTAGATGTCGTAGAGATGTCTGCTGCTAACCATGAGTAATGTGCAAACTATGTGTAATTTTCGTCGAGGTAAAATTTACAAAAAAAACCCAAACAACTTTTAAAATCAAATTTTGTGATAAATTATACTATGATAACATATTGTTTTGGAACATTGATATGACTACAATTAGAAAGGGAAAAGTGAAATTTATGAAATCAAAACAAACGACCGTAGAACTTTTGACCCAAAAGTCAAACAAAACCAAAAATATAGAAATGAATGTTGACCTCTTGATTCTAATCTGACTTTGCTGCTTTGCAAAAATTACATTCTTGCCATGCAATTTAATGAAAACCCATAATCGTGTTTTAGACAACAACAAAAAGAGAGCTATGATAAAAAAATATATATATATATAAAATGTCAAATTTCATGCATCTCAATGGGCTTTTTGATGATGTCTGAAGGACGAAGACTGGCAAATTTCTGACGGAAGACTTCCATACTCTCGGGCTGAAGTATTGGAAACTAGGCTCAACAGCTTTCAGTCGACAGCGTGGGATCTTCAACTGGGGAGGGTCGTCTGTTGAGTGAAGTGACCTGCTAGGTTGGTAGCACTCTGGCAGGTTACTGGCGTATGATGGGCCGTATTATTTACACATTTGAAAACAGTGGCTGCTGCTTTGAACTGCACTCATTGCTCGATTATGGGCTAAAGTTAATAACTCGATGAACAAAATTAATGTGGTAAGTCACACACAAACAATGTGTTAAAATCAGGAAAGGTTTTATGGGGGTCAAAAAAATCCCCAAAACTACAAGGGTAACATTTAAAGAACTTATTATAATCCCATTGAAATCAATTCACTGGGTCATTCCCCCTTCCACACTCCAAAATTAAGATTCCCGCCTGTTCGCTTGGGGTGGAGTTCTGCTGCTGTACGTGTTGTAATCCAACGACAAATATGAGGTAAACATTTCAATCTCGCATAGAATGACTTACACACATGTTGTATGGGTTTCTGTACTCGGTACTCAATTTCTTTAAAAAATCATTTGACACCATTTCTATTACATATTATTACATTAATAGAACATGGTTTTGGCCATAAAAGGGTTATGATAATAATGAATTCAAATATAAAATTATTTTTTTAAATGACCACTAAACTTGAATCTAATCAGCCTTTTCAATTCCCAAAATTCCACTCTTGTCCATTTAGGGCTTTACAAAAATTGCCAAGCAATTTGATGAAAACCCATAATAGTGTTTTCATACAGTGATTTAATTCTCTGTCAGATAGAAAAACTCACATGTTGTATTGGGTTATGTACACAATTCCTATTTTCCGTCTTCTGACCCCATTTCTATTACATATCACATAATAGAACATGGATTTGGAATTCAAATGTCAATTAATCTTGAATCTAATCATCCTTTTTATTCCACACAAATTCCATTCTTGTCCTTTTAGGTCTTTACAAAAGGGCAATTTGATGAAAACCCATAATTGTGTTTTCATACAGTGGTTTAATCCTATCTGTGAGATGAAATTACTCACATGTTGTCTGAGGTTATGTACTCAGTTCCTATTTTTAGTTTTTTTATGACACTATTTTTCATTACCTACATGATCAAAAAAATGAGTTTGGACACAAAACAGCTAGCATTGAAAAAAAATAAATTTAATTAAAAATTTATAAGAAAAGACATGTTGAATCTTTGATACTTTGCAAAAAAACACAACAAAAAAAAGAAGACCAATTGTGTTTTCATACAGTGGTTTAATCCTATCTGTCATATAAAATGATTGACATATTGTATGGGATTATGTACTCAGGTGCTATTTTTAGTCTTGATTACACTTTTTTTTTATTACCTACATGATTTTTCAAATGGTTGTCAGTGCAAAAAGCTATGATGAACCATTACCACAACAAACACAAATCAAAAAGTCAAATTAGAAAAAAAGAAGGCAGAACTGTTGAATCTGATCAGACTATGATTTTAAAAAATCCTTTTAGAATGAAGAAAAGTATTACCAATTTAATGCTTTTCATACATTGGTTTAATCCTATCTGTCAGATAGAATAACTCACATGTTGTATGGGGTTATGTACTTTCTGTACTCTCTGTACTCAATTTCTTTTTTGAATCATTTGACACCATATCTATTACATATTAATATTACGTTACTAGAACATGGTTTTGGAATACAAATGTCAAATTATTTTTTAAATAATTAAACTTGAATCTAATCATCCTTTTCAATCCACAAACACCCAAAATTCCACTCTTGTCCATTTAGGGCTTTACAAAAATTGCCAAGCAATTTGATGAAAACCCATAATAGTGAGTGTTTTCATACAGTGGTTTAATCCTCTGTCAGATAGAAAAACTCACATGTTGTATGGGGTTATGTACATCCTATTTTCCGTCTTCTGACCCCATTTCTATTACATATCACATAATAGAACATGGATTTGGAATTCAAATGTCAATTAATCTTGAATCTAATCATCCTTTTTATTCCACACAAATTCCATTCTTGTCCTTTTAGGTCTTTACAAAAGGGCAATTTGATGAAAACCCATAATTGTGTTTTCATACAGTGGTTTAATCCTATCTGTGAGATGAAATTACTCACATGTTGTCTGAGGTTATGTACTCTCTGTACTCAATTTCTTTTTTGAATCATTTGACACCATATCTATTGCATATGAATATTACGTTAATAGAACATGGTTTTGGCCACAAAAGGGTGATGATAATAATGAATTCAATTATAAAAATATTTTTAAACTGTCAATTAAACTTAGCAATAGATTGAAAAATAATGTAGGAAAAAAATGTCCACTGACAGGTAAAATCGTTTGCCTTCTTCAGACCACCTCTGTCTAAATGTGAAGTGAAAGATGTTGTTTTTTTTTATCCTATCTGTATCATAGAACAGATCTATTACAACATGAATTGAGCTAAACAGTATCTTGTACTTAGCTTCTTTTAAAAGAAAAAAAAAATCTTGTCTGTCTGGTATCTTTCCCGAGTATTGGTGAGCTGAAATGACCTTTCTGTGTCGATATCGCCCTTAAACGAACACACACACACACACACAGAGCAACAAACAAAATAAAAGTAAAAGAAATGTTATTTTGGAGATCCTGCTATTGGTAGATATTGTGAAAATATGCGATGAGATCAACACTAAGTGGTTCACAGTACAGACAAGTCATTTCATCATTGGAACTCTGTAGCATGATTGATATCACTCTACATTTATTTTTTCTCTCTTTCACATTTAATAATTCAGCGATATTAAACCTAACACGATGTATTATATATTGCATGTTCTGCCTCTACGTCATCAAAAATCACGTGCCTGGCTGTGTTATACATAGCAATGGTAAACAAATTTTAATTTTCTCTCATGGTGTAATGAAAAGCATGAGTCTCTGGAGCTTGTGTTCAGCAATGAATAACACTTTTTGAATTTTTAAAATGCATCAACAAACACAAAAGTTAGCAAAATTTGAGGTCAAAGTTGGCTAGGTATAGCTATATAGAAAAATAGTTCTATGGTGGTGCAGGGTAGCATTTGCGCCTTCTACACTGATTGGCATCCAAGTGCCCAAAATTCCTCTCACAAACGAGGTTTGTACGAGGAACAAATTCTGTTATACGGTTTTAAATCCATTTCCGTTTTTTCCAATATTTCATGTTCTGCTTCTGCATTGTCAAATACGACGTGTGTTGCTGTGCTATATCAGCATAACATGTAACTATCTTATATGAATATGCTTCTCCTTTACCTTTGATTCAGCTATTCTTTACCTTTGATTCGGCTATCCTTTACCCTTTATTCGGCTGTCTTCTTTTTACCACCAGTGTAATGTCAATGCCAAAGAAATTTTATACATTTTTCCTTGAGAGTTGTTTGCCAGAAGCATTAAACTCCACATAAATATGGCATGTTCTGTCTCCGAATTGTCAAATATGACATGTGTAGCTGTGCTATGTGATTTCTTTTTTGTTGATCTCATCTCCTTCTTTAAGGCCAAAGAAAATCTTGATTGAGTGACACATCCCAAGAGAGACGTGTTGAGTTGTTTGCCAGAAGCATTAAAACTCCACATAAATATGGCATGTTCTGTCTCCGAGTTGTCAAAATATGACATGTGTAGCTGTGCTGTATGATTTCTTTTTTGTTAATCGCATCTCCTTCTTTAATGCCAAAGAAAATCTCGATTGAGTGACACATCCCAAGAGAGATGTGTTGAGTTGTTTGCCAGAAGCATTAAAACTCCACATAAATATGGCATGTTCTGTCTCCGAGTTGTCAAATATGACATGTGTAGCTGTGCTATATGATTTCTTTATTGTTGATCTCATCTCCTTCTTTAATGCCAAAGAAAATCTCGATTGAGTGACACATCCTACTGGCTTTCCCATGAGAGACGTGTTTGTTGAGTTGCCAGAAGTATTCATTCACTCTCCTGACCGGGATGGTCAGAGAGAAGACATGAGGGATGATTGATTGGCCAGTCTGCGCCATTCGATTTTTCTATCTTCCGCTTTCCTCAGGAGGGTTGGAACTGTCCAGGCGTGTCCAGAAATATTCAACCCCATATGAATATATTATGTTCTGTCTCTGAATCATCAAAGATCACATGTGTAGCTGTGCTATACAATTGACCCTTTTTCGTTTATTTGGCTACCATCTTTTTAAGACACCAGTGTGATTTCAATTCCATAGAAATTAGAAATGTTATAACTGTTTTCCAATGACAGATGTGTTGAGTGGTTAGCCAAAAGCATTAAACCCTGTTTTTTATCCTGTCTCTGCATCATCAATGATTACATGTGTTGCTGTTCTATAGGAAAAGAAGATGTGTAGTATCAATGCTACATCAATACAACTTGTGTATTGTCTTCTGAATGGCTCATTTTATTTTCAGATTGGTTGCACAATCGAGTTGAACTGTCTTAGGCAGCTATTTTGATTATCACAGTGCACTTGCCAGATATTTTTGGTCGAATGTGGTCGCATCACAGTCGTGGTTAAATGTTATACTGTTCCGCCTCTGAGTCATCAAAGATGATATGTGTAACTGTACTTCATGAATACAACCTGTGCAGCTATCCTTTATATGATTTCAAATCTATTTGCATTTATTTCCCTGGCCTCTTTAACACACCAGTGTAATTGGAATGCCACAGACATTTTATTCTGTTTTTTTCCGTGAGAGATGTGTTGAGTGCTTAGCCAGGAGTATTAAACCCCCACATAAATATGGCATGTTCTGTCTCTGAGTGGTCAAATATTACATGTGTAGCTGTGCTAGCTATACAAATATGACATGTGTAGCTGTGCTACGCAACTGTGACATGTGTAGCTGTGCTCTACAGCTATGATATGACATGTGTAGCTGTGCTATACAATTTTTAATCCTTTTTAGTTTATTTGGCTATTGTCTTTCCAACACCAGTGTAATTCAGTTCTATAGATACTGTTTTTTTCAATGAGAAATGTGTTGGTAGTGGTTAGCCAGAAGAAATTAACTCAATGTTCCATACAAATTGTCCGATTTTTCAGTTGTTTGGAAATTGCGTCTCACTGGTGCTGAAATTATCTTCCTGTGTTGTAGCGCCCTAAAATTGAAACACAAAAACTCCAAACAAATAGATACTGGTTTTTTTTTCAATAAGAAATGTGTTGGAAGTTGTTATTTTTAGCCAGAAGAGATAAAAACCTGTGTTTTTTTTGTCTCTTTGTCATTAAATATGACGTGAGTAACTGCTTATACGAATACATGTGTAGCTCTGCTATACGAATACATGCGTAGCTCTGCTATACGAATACATGTGCAGCTCTGCTATACGAATACATGTGTAGCTCTGCTATATGAATACATTTTTTTCTTCGTCCAATTCATTTCTTGATTTTCCAATGGGGCTTGTTGATCTCTTTATTTGTATTCTCTGTCATGGGTTATACATAATACTTGGTATCGGTCAATATGTTGTCTTTGAAACAGACGATTTAAAAGTTGATAACTTTTGTCATGTGTCACACAAATCACCTGGCGTAAGTCACTATGTTGTCTTTGAAACGGACAATTTAAAAGTTGACACTTTTTGTCATGGGTTACACATATAAACTTGGATAAGTCACTCTGTTGTCTTTGAAATGGACAATTAAAAAATTGACATTATTTTGTCATGCGTCACACATATCACTTGGCATAAGTCACTATGTTGTCTTTGAAACGGACAATATAAAAGTTGACACTTTTTTTCATGGGTTACACACGTATAACCTGTCACAAGTCACTATGGTGTTTGTCAACTAAATATATTAAAAGTTGGCAGCTTTTGTTTGAAATATTTTCCAAAGGGCTTGTTCATCTCTTTATTTGTATTCTTTGTCATGGGTTATACATAACACTTTGCATCTGTCACGCACTATGATGTCTTTGTAATGAATGATATAAAAGTTGGCAGTTCCATACAAATTATACAGTGAGGAAGTTTGCGAAGAATAAGGAAAGAAACACAAATTATATGAAAATAAATAGAATTGAAGAGTACTTGACTGATGACAGGATTTAAAAAAAAATGTAATTAAATATGTTCTTTCAAAGCTGCCTGTCTTTTGTCACGGTAAACATGACATATTTTATTGTCCAAATAATTGTCTCTGTCGATAGCACCCAAAACCAAAAAATAACAAATACAAATAGATCCTTTTTTTTTCAATAAGAAATGTGTTATTATTGATTGTTAGCCTGAAGAGATGAAAACCTGCATTTTTTGTCTCTTTGTCATTAGATATGACGTGAGTATCTGTTCTATACGAATACATGTGTAGCTCTGTTATACAAATACATGTGTAGCTCTGCTATATGATTACATGTGTAACTCTGCAATACGAATACGTGTGTAGCTCTGCTATATGAATATGAAGTGTAGGAAAAGGGTTACATTTTTTTCTTCGTCCAATTCATTTCTTGATTTTCCAAAGGGCTTGTTGATCTCTTTATCTGTATTCTCTGTCATGAGTTATACATAATACTTGGTATTGGTCAATATGTTGTCTTTGAAACAGACGATTTAAAAGTTGACACTTTTTGTCATGGGTTACACATATAAACTTGGATAAGTCATTCTGTTGTCTTTGAAATGGACAATTAAAAAATTGACTTTATGGAAACGATGTGGGACCACTGTTGTGATTTGGAAAGTAATCTTTCACAGACTTTTCGGCTGAAGGCTTCTAAGTGGAAAAAAAAATTGGTACCTCCCTGACTCAAAAATTATTTTAAGTCCGCGATTGGTACCTCCCTACACAGGCGCCGTCTCCTGCGGCCGAGTGCCCTGGCCGGCGTTGTAGGGAGGTACCACGGGACAGGCTGTCGGGCGACCAGTCCAGCGCCCCTACCTGCCGGCGGGCGCTGTAGTGTAGGGAGGTAGCGATCGATTGGTACCTCCCTGACTCAAATTATTCTACGTCCACGATTGGTACCTCCCTGACTCGCCAGTCCCCGACTCTCGCATCTGACAGTGACAGAATTCTTGTACCTGGCATAACATGATTATAAACAATATTAGTCAGGGTTTCTCTTGACCTATCAGGAACTTCAACTAAATAGCATAGGTCACTACCATGCTCCACCATTCCAAACACCCATATACCTGGTCTCTTAGCACCCCTATGAAACTTCCTCTTGAAAAAATACGACTCATCTATCTCTACCTGCTATATGCTACATGGTCTGCCTCCACACCGTCACCTCTTAACATTACAGGATTATCTTCCAAAAATCTAATACAGACAGAACGTAACAAATCAAACCACTTGATACCCGTTGCCATACTCATCTTAGCAATGCACCGAGGCCCCTGTGACTGATTCACCCAGGGACCAGCGGTAGATGATTTGTAGCACATCATCAATGGGTAAGTTACTACGCCAAAACATCGATCCCCGACGGATGGACGTACTGGTTCCACATTTAGAGCATCGCCAGTAGTAATGGTCGACGGAGTCCTTTGGTACCAGCGCCTTTGGATTCCTGCAAATGACACAAAAGCAACTATTAATTATTAATCAACCCAAAACGGGTCGCGAATTGCAAAACATATAAAGGGTGATTGTAAAACGGGCCGTCCAAGTCTATGTTGCTAAGGAATTCCTGACGTAACACATCCTCAATTGTGAAAACGTCAGGCACTATTTGCTCCATTCAACACCAATGTAAGAAACACTGAAATACAATAAAGATGAAAAAGCAGTTAGAATAACAATGAAATTGCAAAAGGGGAAGAACAAAGGACAAGAGCCAATAATATTAGTAAGTTAGTATGGTTAAAATAAGTCTAGAGTCTACTAGTCTAGACCGTCTATCACTGATTAGATGCTTCTTATCCTAAATAAAAAAGCAGACAAAGTAATCTAAAATGACTATCTAATAATAATAATAATAATAATAGGGTGAAATAACTAAAAAAACAGATGAGGTGTATGATAACAACACATATTTTGGGAAGAAAGTTGGTAAATATTCGTTCATGAAGTGAAAACAACGTGAACAATGGCATGCGACTTCTTGTTAGAAAGGAAGAGTCGACGTATACAATTCGAAATATGGATTCAGCGCTATGATTCAAATCGGCCAATCAAACGAGTCGACGTATACAATTCAAAATAAATCAGATGGGTAGGTAATGTATAAACTTCCAAAAGGGACAGAACACAGGGTGTGTTCTGTCCCTTTTGGAAGTTTATACATTACTTACCCATCTTGTTCATTTATCTCACTTCCAGCAGCACCTATTTTATTACAATTCAAAATATGAATTCTGATCGTGAGATAAATGCGTGATTCAAAACATGAATGTGGGGTAAAGGCGTGGCCTAGCATGGGACTACTTCCCCCGTTTGCGACAAAGGTAAACGGTCATTGTTACGCGTTTTTGCAAATGCCGGAACCTTGTAGTTGTAGCCCCAGCAACTAGCTCTGAGGTTCGAGCGATAGGCCTTGATTGGTTGGACCAATCAAGGCCTATCGCTCGAACCAAAGTCGGCACGAGGCCTAGCGTAGGCATTATAGGCTAGTGACATCACCGTAGTATACAGTCGACTCGACCACGTCACTACAGTCGTGTTAAAGTTAAAGGCTATGGAATAGTTTTGTTTAATGTTGTTTGATTTTATTTGATTCTAGGGTCGTGTTTAGATTGATTATTTTTAGGTGGGGCTGCAGCTGTAAGCTCCACGTCACATGACGCCACTGACGTCATATATATATTTGACACATTTTGTGTTGTATGCTCTTGAAATGTGCAATATGAATTTGAACAAGATAACACTGAGGTAAAGTTATGATTCCATTATTTTCATTATATTATGATATATGTTGTAAGATGTTATGTAAGTCTTGTAATTAATGTACATAATATGGTTATTGGAATAAATATCACTATGCTCTACAATTGTTATTGTGTTTTCATTTTTTGTTCGGTAGCCGTTTTTGTTCGTTCTGTCCCCTAATTTCTGGTCACAGCTTACTTCCCACAGTGAAGACCAAGAAAGTTTTGTTTACATTAGCCACAGCAACTGGCCACCTTTGTAATCAGTAGTGGTTTTGCTTGGGGTTTGGGTCTCTTGCCGGGTGGAAATATTCCCTTCTGTGTTCTTTGGGCCGGGGGGGGGGGGGGGGGGGTTGCTAAACCGGGCCACACACTTT
>JARBEQ010278234.1:1524-18279 GCA_030265355.1 Tritonia tetraquetra
AAAAAAATAAAACCAACAAAAGGCTCATGACATCAAATATCAATTTTACACATACAACTTTTACACACACACACACAGCACCGGCAGACACAAGCATACATACACAACGGTACACACAAACAAGCACACACTCAACAGTACATGCACAGTCATACTCGCATACACAGTAAGGAAACAGGCACAAAGTCGTGAAAGAACCATGTACTTTTTCCATGCCAAATCTAATGTTAGGCCTTCCAAATCGTTGAGTCATGAGAGGGTAAATATTGCACCAAACCATCCTTTCTCTATTTTGGCCAAAAAATCACAAAATACGACATCATGCTTACTACACAATATCACGACTGACACTACAGAATTGATCCTACTTGTCTTAAGTCTTAGATAGAGATTGTATAGGGGCAACCAATAACAAAACAGATGGTATAGGAAGGACACAATATAACAAAACAATTCAAATGTTTCACTGGAATGAACAAGGAAACAAATGACAAAACATATAATTGGTTTTTACAATTACAACTGTCATAATGATAAGAGTCAAGAGGGTGAGGAAACCATTTAACCTTTACCGTCACTCGCAGGTCAAAAATACCCAACCCACCTCTTTTCATTTACTCCAGTGTCTTTAAATAATTAGGATTTCCCCTTGAAACTCCACCTTCGCTTCGTCGATTCATTTTTCTACCTGTGTACGATGATGTTTTTTTCATATTTTATCAATTGTCTATTTCATATGATTTTTTCCCATATCCCTTCATTTTGCTTGGCCGCTTGCGGGTGTTTTTCACCCCGCTGACCCGCATAGAGGCATAAAAATTTTAATGTACAATTTTTCATCTTTTCGAACGCTTACATATACAAGAATATTGGGAAAAATGACATCTTGAAATTGAAATTATCTACCATTGGAACATCTGAATAATATTATGTCTTTTTTTTTGGTGTTTTAGTTTTAGGGTGCTGCTATCGACACATTAGGTCATTTCAGTGCTCGCCACATGGCTCCAAACAAATCAAAGGTGATTAATATCAGCGGTCATATTAGTCAAAACACCTGCGTGTGGCTATATAGGAGTATTTTTAGTGTCAGATACAGGTTATTCACTCTCTAAAGTCACTGGATAAATAATGCCTGTGAGTGACAAATATGACATGTAAAACTAGCGTCGGTAAAGGTTAATAGGCGTGACAATGATAAAGGTCAGTGACCTATGAACCCCTTGCTTAGCGTGACAAAAGGTCAGTGACCTGTGAACCCCTTGTTTAGCATGACAAAGGGTCAGTGACTTAGAAACCCCTTGCTCAGCATGACAATGAAAAAGATGGAGTGACCACTCTCCTCCCAATCGATGGCAGTCCATTTTTTATAACAGTGGAAAACAAAAATTGAAAGCTCGTTAAAACATGGTATGAAAATGAAAACAAAATGTAATAGTATTATGTACAAAGAGTTTTTTTTTAAAAGGAGGAAATAAATTCAAAGAATCCCCGAAATAAAAATAAATAAATAGCCTGGCTAGTAACACATTTTTTTTGCGCTGAAAATGAAAAGTTTTAAAAATCATTTAGACGTCTAGATCTAAAACATGGAAGTAGTCTGTCTTTGAATTGTATCGAAAGAGCTTCAACTCTGAATACCAAAGAGTAAAATGTCACACCAGAATGTGTTTAATGGAACCGCATGGTTACAGCAGAAATTGACCTGCACTTTCTAGAGACATCACTATCATTCCAAACAAATTCCATAGCGTTTCCAGATATATATACAATAGCTTTTCCAAAAAATTCCAAAGTCGTAGAGACCCTGCTAAAGTACATTACCCAGTCCAGTGACTAGTCAATGCTCATTCCATTCGTTAATTTACTATTTGAAGGAAAGCAAAATTTGTTAGTACAATCAAGGGGAGAAAATGACAAACTTGGAAGAGATGACTGTCAACCATCACACACACACAATTCAATCAAAGAAATACAAGGAGGAGGAGATAACTCTTACTGATTTAACGCTTAACATGCCATCGATAACTCCAAACGTCACCATTTTGATTATCCATAACGTGCCTCGGACGTCAATAGTCGCCAAACAGTTGAAGTGGCGTAGCGGGTATTACTACTACTAAACGAGCGCTAGGAATTATTTTAGTAATTTCCCCTTGTGACCTCATTCTTTGCCGACAAATTTTTGTGTGCGAAAAAATCAATTTTTTGGGGGGGGGGAAATCCTTTTGTCGTAACAACTTTTCGTTTACTTCCACATTGTGGACGACAATAACTTTCAAGTTTATCATCATGATGAGGACTCTGGGTTAGAAATCGAGGGTCAAGTTATGACTGTGGGTCAATGTCAGACACATCTGACATGGCTGACTCAGAAATTCAAGCTTCAGGCCTGGGTTTTCGTAGAACTGGAGAAGGTGGGTGTAGCAGGCAAGGTGTTGATAGTAGTGCTTATGTTTGGGAGTGGATTATGCTTAAGTTTTTAGAAAGACCTGGATCCGGAGTGTTAGTTCACACTTCCAGCCTACTGACTTTTTTCCCCACCAGCTGCAGTAGAGCTGTTGGTCAATTAATAAACTGTTACGGCGAAAAAGTCACTGACCAATTCGGCAGTTCGACTCACTGTATTTTTTCTGGTCTATCCATTCATCATATATTTCACTTCATGGATGATTAGAAGGATGACAATGCAGAGTTTACTGAGGTCTATCTATTTTGGGTTTGAACCCCCAATTTTCCAAGATGGCCACCATGATCAAGTGACTCTTTATTAGTCCTGTAAGAGATATCACTTTTTGGGGGTCACTCTAACCACCCACTTTTCATGAAAAACTGATTTTGGCTGTGGTACTGGGAACATAGAAGAGCGAAAAAGGGCGTGGCATGTTAAGTGTTAAAGGTAAGTGTAAATGTGTGTGTGGGCGTGAATATAAAACCTCATCCAATCAGAAACCCTGAATATTCCATAGCAGTCTTTCTTTATCAATAACCTTTTAGCACCTTTCGGTGTAAGGTGTCCATAGCAGTCAAAAACATCAAAATATGAAAATAAAAAACATCATCTAATGTGCCAAAAAATATCAAATGCTGACCATTTATTTAGACCTGGGGACGTTGCCACATGGTTATACATTCTCCATAGAATTTCGCATTGAATCCTGGTTGTTTGCCATCAACAAAGTTGTTCAACAAAGCTTTAGGGCCGTAAATGTAAAATAATTGCCTTATTATCATCATTAAAACACATTATTAAAGTGTAAAAAAACAAAATAATGTGTCTACTGCTCCAATATGGAAAAACCTATTTACATAAGACATGTTTGTTTTACATCACTAAACTTAATTGAGGGGAAGTAAAAATTGTCACAGCAAATTATATTTTAGTTATTTCCCATTAGCTTTTTAGGGTCGCTTTTTTTTAAGAAGAGTTACCATTATTTCAAATTCCATTTTACATCACATTATACCCATACTATTCAATAGTCTCATAATTACCATATTAAGTAACTCAATAATAATTATCGGGTTGTAGATTTCTGTATTCACAGGCCTGCCAACCCTAACCAAAGTAAAAACAGGACAAGACTACAGAAAAACAGGACACTAATAAAGAGGAAAAAAAACAGAATGAAAAAAAACCCAGGATTATCCAATAAAAACAGGCCCTTTGACAAAACCTAAAAAGACCTACTATAAACAGGACAATCCCTTTAAAAAAAAAGGACGAAGGTTTGCCTCTGGTTGCCGTCATAGTATGGATACAACACTAGTCGAAGTTGGCAATGGCAGACACAATCTGAGATTTAGATGACAATCGAAATTGGCACATGGAGAGTCAAATCATGAAAAATGATGCAAAACTACACAATTGATGATTTTTTTTTTGTGTGAAAAGGAGTTTTCACAAAATGGGAGTTATTCCCTGAACTTTTGGGATTGAAAGGATTAAACTAAGTAGGAAAGAGTTGTAGATTTTTATAGATCAACTCATATTTGGCAAACAACTCAGAAAGTGTGTTTTAAAGATTACATAAAGCTTTTAGTTTTAGGCCCTTAGCAAAGTGTGTATCAAAGATTTATCCACCAGAAAATGTATGCCACTCAAAGTCCCCAAGTCTATAATACACTGGCTCATTGTCTATTTCTGTTGACACCTTGATGTAATCAGTTACCAATACATAAAATCTTACTGTCAATCATTGATATTTATTACTATATGAATGTCTACTAATTTTGATGATGGGGTGGTAATCTGGGATACTCACATCAGCCATTTAGATGGGGGGGGGGGGGGGGGGTTCATTTCAACATTTAGAAAGGAACTTTTCATTTCAACATTCAAAAAGAAACTTTTCACATCACCATTTAGATAAGGACTTTTCATTTCATTCTACTCCTATCCTTGCATTGTCAAAAAGTTGTTATATCAGAGACAAAAAATATACAAGGACTACAGATTTTGTGAGATTACAACAAAAACAACATAACATCAGGATGAAATACACTTGCATCATTATCAGCTGTACAAAGTGTCATTGTTTCTGGCAGTTGTACAGTGTGGTCAAATGATCATTGATTTGTTTCAGCATTTTAAAACTTCTGACTTCTTTTAGGTCATGATCAGAATTTGTCTTTAACCTAAAATATGGGTCTAACTAACCAAATCTAGGACGTCCAGTTTCACCATTGACATGCAAATGGTTTTTTTTATGGAGTACAGAGGTCTGTGTGTTTCTATCTACATGAATGATTTATAGTGAATAATCTACATTTGCAGACAATAGATATGAAAAAATATATGGTATACATAATATGAATATTGGATGATTAGGTATGAATGAACAATGGAAGATGTTTATAAAAATAATGTCAATTTGAAAGTGAAATGAAAGTGGGAGAAAGGAATTTTTGAGTTGGGATGGAAATGAAAAGGGCGGAGTTGGGGGTGGGGGATTTACTGGAGGTCAAGCTTAACCATCCTCCTTGGGCGGGGTAAACCAACCTGAAATGAACAAGATACATAGCAGGCATCAAGCACAATAACAATATGTACTTAAAATGGGATCCCAGCGGCTCAGAGGTATGGTTCTGGCCTTTGAAGCGACAAGTACCGGGCTCGAATCCCAGCAGCGACAGTTGTTTTTCTTCATAAAATTTGGTATAAACGTATTTGCCACTCCCCTGATCCTATGGAGGTATGTGGGATCAAGAACCTAGTCATATCAGAGACAGACAATCAATTCGGAGCTCCCCTGTGCAAGTTAACGACCCTTGGCTGAAAGGCTGCTGTCCGGTTAAAACTGATTCCTACCACAAAAAAGTCAGTGGGCTGATCACCTGCTTGGTCTAATATCTTGATCCAGAGTAAATCTGCCTTATAGAGGGGGCCCTAAACTGTCATGTAACAGGTAACTGGATAAGAAAGAAAGACAATTTTAAAGTTTTACAACACAGAAAGTTTATGATATTTTAACACTTTGCTGCACCACGCCCGGAGCAATGATTTTCTCTTCCAGTACCAGAGGTAGCAATGGGAGAATCACAGAGGGGTAGAGTCCTAAAAATTATCAATTCCTCATCAGTTTCCTCATAAAAGTGCACCAAATTTTCACTGAAAGCTTACAACTGCTTGAAAATTACTTTGAGGGGAGAATTGTATACAATTGTCAATCAAATGGTCAAATATCAGTGATCTATGGGAATCTGAACTAGAAACAGACACGATGCGCTTTAATTCATCGAGACCAGGGTCTCGGGCGCTGAAGTGAACTACCTGTGTCGATGAGCCCTAAAACAGCAAAAAACAAACAACAAACCAGGGGTCTGGGCGTCTAGATTGGCAAGAAACGTATTGAATTAATCAGACTAGACATAAAATCCAGTTTATCCAGAGATTGTGATTTAAAGAGAAATTGCCATAAAAGATGGCCGACTAAGCATCCAATGGTGCCGAAAATGGAGATTGATGAAAAAAACAGCACAAAAAGTGAAACTGATGAAAAACCAGCACAAAGGTGACCCAAAAACACTTGAAAATCACTATTTGTTTGATCAAACCCCATTAATACTGCAGGGCAATGACCAACCCCATGTTCAGCCATAAAAGGCACACAAGATACATCCAGGCACCTCAACCACCAAGCATGGCTGAACAATACAAGAGAACAATAAAAACACTTAATCTGTAGTTGTAAGTAAACGGATAAGCTGTAAAATGTGCGATAATACACCAGAGGTGGAATGCAAGAAACGAAAAGAAGAACACAGGGTTGGAAATCATCTGGATCAACGATTTCACTCCAATCGACAAAAAGCGAGAGGTAAACATATCAACCAAAGTAAGCAGCAGGGCATAATTCTTGAATAACAGGAATGTTGCCAAGTGACGCATTTCTATTAAGTTTTATTGCCATTCTCCTTCACTGGGAACTCATAGGCTTCATCTTTTGGCAAATGTAGCAACCAAAGGGTTAAACTCTGATGACAGACACAAAGAAAAAGAAGGAAAGAGTAGAGAATTTTAAAAATTAAGCTCACTGCTGATACATACCATTTTTCTCATGAATCTGTACCAGGGATTTGAAAGACTGTTGTGCTTTATCTAAAGTGTATTGATTCTGTTGGAGACAAAACACAAAACAGTCAATATCACTTATAAAACTTTTTCTAATGCTCATATGGTCAATATCACTTAGAAAACTGTTTCTACTATTCATATGGTTGATATCAATTAATTTTTTTTTTCAAAAACACAAAAAACAATTGAGTACACACTTTCTTAAAACGCATATCTGAAAATGTAAACACTTATAAATGGAACAAAACAAAGGACTGTAGAATGTTGAGGGTGTAGTCTTCGCTCAGCTAGCAATCAAAGCAAATTAAAAATAACATTGTAGCAAAGAGATCTTAGAATGAAAAACAATCAAAATGTTACAAGAAATAAACTATTTATTCCTTACTTTGGCAGCTCCAAACTGAATGCGAGCCTTTCCTTTGACTAAAGTGGCAGATATTTGTAAGATGATAGATTCAATGCTGTAGGCACTACTCCACCCCGATTTGGTGAGAAGCTCCATACAAATGGCGCCACCTCCAAGCACATAGCCACCAGACACCACAGGATTGATGACTCGCACAAAGGGAGGATCGAATGGAAATGTTTCCTTAGAGGAGAATAGAAAACAAACAATTGTCAATTACATCCAAATCTAGAATGTCATAACACATCCAATCATAGAGTGTCAATTCCATCCAAATCTAGGATAACAATTCCATCTAGAGTGTCGATTACATCCAAATCTAGAATGTCAATTCTATCCAAATCTAGAATGTCAATTCTATCCAAATCTAGGATAACAATTTCATCTAGAGTGCCGATTACATCCAAATCTAGAATATCAATAACATCCAAATCTAGTGTCATTTACATCCAAATCTAGAGTGTCAATTCCATCCAAATCTAGAGTGTCAATTCCATCCAAATCTAGAGTGTCACTTGCATTCAAATTTACAGCTGAGACACTAGTTGTGTGTTTGTTTCTTTAATATATTTGATGTAGATCAACAGGCTTGCTCCATAATTTGTTTTGAACAGGATAAAATACTGCTATGGAGAATCTGTTATGTCAAGTTAAGACATCCAAAGCCTTATTATGTCTTTCAGTCTCAAGTAATCAATTCAATTTTATCAAATAGGACTGGAAAATTTTGAATCTAAAATGTAATCAAGTTTATATCATCCATACTTTGAACGTAAAACTCAGAAGGATATGGTCTTTGCCCTCTTTGGCTTTGAAGACTTGCATGTCTGTATAAAGGCCACTGTCTTTATCCACTCTGAGAAACAGACAGACAAACAGCAAAATCAATGAGAATTTAATAGCAACAATTTTTTTGATATCAAACAAAAAATATTAAAAAATTAAACCTGCACACCGAAAAAATTGTGAAAGACTAGTAAAATAAATAATTTAGTTCTTCTTTGAGTGTCCTGTCATATTATGATGTTGGCAATCATTTCTCATGTTTTCTTTGTGCATCCTCATCTTCAAGCCATCAAGATGCACGCTGTCTACCATTGTTCTTTTTTTTCCACTGATTTTCTTTGTTGTAATTATGTTTTCTCCCACCATCTTTTCTCATGAAATGCCCAAAGACAAATGTTGTATACCCACAAGGAGTGTCGTGGCCAGCTCAATGTCCAGCATTGCTGAACAAAGAGCTGGAAATACTCTGGATCAGGTAGATACGGCAAGCAGGTGTTGCCCAAGTTTTGGCCATAACAATATTCACCATTGCCTTGGTGGTAAACCCCTCAGCTATAAAAAAACTGAGCAGATTTTGCCACATAAGGCGAGCCAAAGACAAATAATACAAATGACTATACTACAGCTTGTACGAAATAAAAATCAATTCTGACCATGTTGAATATTGGTACTTACTTCTTTAATCTCACATTCCATTCATATAAACAGTCGCTGACTAGTTCGATGGTGTAGATTCCTGTTTTCCAAGACACAGTGAAAAAAATTAGATTCAAATGCAACCAAAAAAAACCCCAAACAATGTTAGAGGTTACAGACACAAAACAAAATGTAAAGTTGATGAGAAAATGTAAAGAGTAAAAAAAGCTCCTATATAGTGCATATCCACACACCATTTAAAGGTCTTATGCACTTTACAATTTTTCATTAACCCCTGCCAGGCCATTACACTCCAGTATCCTTCTTAAGTCTATGGAGGAGTATGCAGTGCAAGAGGCCTGTACTGTTAGGCGCTTCAGTACTAGCATTCTGACAAGATTGTTTGCTGTCCTCAGCTGAGTACTTAATTACATCTGAATCGAGTAAGGTAAGTTGAAGTGTCTTACCCAATATCAGACAATCGGGACATGGTGTTCCACAGTGGTCATCCAAGTACTACCCTTTGCTAATCAGTTCAACATGCTACCATCAGGAAACCCAAAAAGAAAGTTTTAATGTTAGTTTTACACCCTTGGCAGCACTTTATAGGCCATATCAAACATGGGGACTTCTGATTTATCATCCATCTCCAATATGACATGGTTCCATAAAGCAATCCATGGGGTCAGAGCAATAAACACTTGAGAAAGTCCAAAGGAAAAAATCCCAAGTCACCGCCAGGATTTGAACCAAGCACCCAAGGCGCACATTACCGCTATGCTACGATGCCCCCTAACCTACAGACAAAATGGAATTAGATAAAGATAAACTGTCAACTACTACACGCAAAGCCCTTTAATTTTGTTGGTGTTTTTTTACAGGATATATAACCTTTGAGATTTTGCTTATATGGCTTGAAAACAAATATAACCTAACCACAGTTAGTACTGTCCATCGAGTTTAAACAAGACTGAAGATGAATTACCATCTTACCATTTTTGAAACTATCAGATTTGTAGATATCTCGTAACTCCTTCATTAAGCGGTCTGTAGCTTGGACAGACCCCACCACTGAACCCTTGATTCAAAACAGAAATAAACCAATTATTGACATACAACACAATTTTACTTCTTAAAAAAAAACAACTCTACACACTATTTTCATTATTTGATACACACTGCGATAAAGCCTATTATTTGATTTTGCAAACGAAATGGTTAAAAGCTTGTATCCACACGCATGGAATGATCATACCCTGTACTATACAATACGACAAGATATAAGCCGATTGGGCGGCAAGCACACTACAAGATATTATATTGAGCCACTGGAGGAGACTGATAAATTTTCAAAACGTAATAATCCTCCATGCTTTTAAATCCGAGAATGAAATTGTTAGCTAGAAATAAAGTAATCCCCCTCTTTACAAATAGCTTTTGAACATCACAATCAGTTTTTCTTTCTCAAATCCCGTTACACCTTTCAGTGTCAGGACAATTAGTCTTTGCCGCTTCTAAAAAGAAATGGTGACCACTTCTGACAAAGCATAACATAAATCCAAAGATTGTCAATAATAAGATAAATGACTCAAGGAGTTTTACCGAGGTCAGTAGGACAGTAATGTCCCTTTGTTTGCTTCAAAATACTTTGTTCTAGTTCTCGCAACCTATCAAAATCGGAAAAATGTGAAACTTTTGTTTTTCGAAGTGAAGCACCTTTGAACGAAATAAACTCGCCCAATTCAGGGGAAACAACTCTTAAACTGTCATTTATCATCTTTGATAAGTCTGTGAATTTTTATTGAGATGTAATGAAAAACCATCATAGGATCATCATTATCCATGCTATAGAAATAAATTCATTATCCATGCTATAGAAATAAATTTAGTAGTTCAGTATCCAAGCTATCAATATAAATTTAGTAATGAAGTATCCAAGCTATCGAGATAAATTAAGTATCATTGTAACAACGATTCACCAAATCAAATAAAAGTCACAAACGCTAGAAAAAAATTTGTACATGATTCAAAGATCAGCTACCAGCGCCTCAAAGTAAGAAATGTTATCTTGGAGTTTATTTACCTTCCGCCAGGAGAAGAGGACAATGTTTCTGGTCAGCCTTAATTAAGAGGATAGGTATTGTGTAATTAACAATTTCAAAATCATATGTTACCAAATTATATCACATTAAATGTTACATCTATCATTACCTTGAGGTAAGACTGCCTTTGATTTTGTTTGAGTTTTTCCAAAACAGCCAGGTTTTCCACATCAATTCCATCAATTTCTTCCTTGGCCTTTTGCTCATTGCTGAAAGTCACAAGAAATTAATCAAATCAAAATTATTAATACCACCAGCCAGTTTTTTGCAAAAATAGGAACTTCTCAAAAGATATGACATAATACAGAAGAATACTTTTCCAACTTTTCACAGTCCGCTGGAATTCCCATAAATAGCGAAAAGTGGCACCTATGATAAGTAGCTATTTGTTTAACTTAAAATAGAAGGGGGATTTCCCAGTGTTGGGTAGTTTGAGATCGACATTGATTTCGTACCCACGACCCACCCACCAACAAATATTCCCCATGTGAAGAGAATTGGTTAAAGTAGTAATGTATGGTATCAAATTAAAGAGGAAAGAATGTGGAGCAATGCTTGTAGGGAAAAAAACCATTGGTTTGAAAATATGGTGCTTTGGTGTTGCATGATCACATAATATGAACAAAAATTACTTCTCACAATTACCTCTAAAATCCAACAGTTTGTGATAAATACATAATTGTGAAAGCCAATACTCTAAAACAAAAAGTTATTCCGAATTACGTTGTTAAGACGAAAAAGTAATTACAAAGTAGGTACAAAATATTACAACTACCTTTGTCCATCTTCTTCCATGTCATAAAATTCATCCTCCTCTTCATCGTCATCAGAAGGAACATCATGATTCATTTTAATTGAGATACCCTGAAAATTAAAAACAAACAAATACATTAATCAAATTCATAGAAAATACAGGGGTCTAAATTGAAAACTTTTCCAACCACTGAAAATTTTTTGAGCAACGATCACAAGTGAACGCCATAAATCATGTCTGTCTAATGACCACTATTAATTATTTATTGACTTAATTATTGATGTAAATAGGAAAAAAAGTAATCGTAATCTATTGTTCAAAGAACACGGGTGTAAGCACTCCAGGTCCAAAAACCTGAAAGCACCAGTATGAAGGTCAAAAGCCTGAAGTAGAAGCAGTAGTAGTGATGGTAGTTGTAGTAGTGGTAGTAGTAGCAGCAGCTGTAGTAGTAGTGGTGGTAATATGTGGTGGTGGTGGTGGTGATGGTAGTAGTAGTTGTAGTAGAAGAAGCAGCAGCAACAGTATTAGTAGTTGTTGTAGCTGCAGGAGTAGTAGTAGTGGGAGGGGTGGTGGTAGTCGTAGGAGAAGTAGTAATAGTAGTAGTGGTATTAGAAGTAGTAGCAGCAAGCAACAGTGGTATTTGAAGTAGTAGTAGTGGTAGGTGGTAGTAGATGGTGGTGGTGGTAATAGTAGTGGTAGTAGTAGTAGCAGCAACAGTGGTATTCAAAGTAATAGTAGTTATGTAGTAGTGATGGCGGTGGTGGTAGTAGCAGTGATAGAAGTAGCTGCAGCAACAGTATTTGTAGTTGTAATAGTAGTAGCACATATGAGTAGCAGCAACAGTGGTATTTGAAGTAGTGGTAATAGTTGTAGTAGTAGCAGCAGTAGTAGTGGCATTTGAAGCAGTAGTAGTAGTAGTAGCAACAGTATTAGTATTGGTGTAATAGTAGCATGTACTAACGAATAATGTTATAAGTTGTGAATTAAACAATAGTTTGACACCCCTCAATACATACAGTATGATACTTAAAACCCATAATGACCACACATGATCGAGGTCATCCACAGGTCATTCATGTAGTATCATTGTAGTATTTACAATTTACTACAATATTATCTTCCATTCCTAAAACCATAGAAGTTGTTAGGACTCTTCGTGACTTTATATAAAAACATAATGTCAATCGGACACGACGTGGTCTCATCGTTTAGAGTACAGACTTCGTGTAGCGAGGGTCTTGACGAGTCCCATTCCCATTGTTTACGGAATAGGACGACCTCGATAATGAAAGAAAGCAATGATCTCAGAACGTAATCCCCAAGGGCAATAACTAGTTTAAGTAGAACGTAACCTCCATATGACCGGGTTTGTTTTTCAGTTATTGATTTATAATAATATTTTTTCAATATCGTCGCGCCCGGATCTTGATATAATATTTCGCCAACCCCTGACAATAGAATTGACCCAATATTTCACTAACCCCTGACACTAAAACTATTTTTGACAAAATTTTTATTGTTCTTCTAATACTAATATTTTGATCTACGGTATATCAATTCTTATCAAACTCACCTTCTGTGACAGCGCATCATCGATGCGACTAATTTCTGCAGGCACTTCTAAGTCAAAAAGTCTACATAGTCTCTCAATTAGGCATTTTGTTTGATAAAGAACCTGTCCAAAAGATGAATGAACACACATTTCAACATAACGGTTGACAAACTTCAAGAGAAATTTTTATTTAAAAACTTTTATCTTATCAACTTATCACTTCAAGCAAAGCAGATTTTCCTATCAACTTATTAACTCACACTAACCATTGGCATGGTCACTTCATTAATACTTTATCTATTACTATTACTAATGCGCAAGCAGATGTAAGAAAAAGGCAGAGCTGCCAACCCTCAAAGACTGAAAATAGTATTCCATTAGCCCAAAACTGGTATTTTCTGCATTAAGTTGCACATACGAGCAAAATGTTCATTTAAACAAGTTTCCTGACATAAAATAATATATACAACATACACATAGACCTAAAATTCCATGAGCTCAAAAAAGAGAATTTTCATGCCAAAAAGTGTATCTTCTACGTAAAAATCAAAAGTTTCATGTATTACGCATTGTGTGGAAGGTTACGTTGACATCTCTCTATAGATTAATCCCCAGACACTAGTGTAGGAATGGCAGTAATATGTAATTCATTCCAAAATCAGGTCGTTAGAGAATGTTTGTGTGTTGGGTAACAACCTACCATGTAAAATGACTACAGTCACTGCCCTATTTGAGAGCTGAGAAGTTAAAACTTTTGTGTCATCTACAAAGAATAAACACTTTAACCCGGGTAAAAAAATACCCACCTGGTATACATGTTTACCCACTGTGTCTTTAAATGACTAAATAGCATCTTGAAACTCCACCTATGCTTCATCCATTCAATTTTCTACCTGTGTATGCCTTTTCATCTTTTTCCATGCTTACCCATGAAAACTCTTTCTTTCTTCTTTCTTTTATCAATAACCTTTTACTTTTAGTAGCTTTCGGTGTAAGGTTCCCAAGAAAAATTACATCCTGAAATTGAAAGATCCTACCACTGGATCATTCGAATAATAGGGGTCATATGGATCAAATGTTAGTAGCGAATAGGGGTATTTTGAGTGTGAAACGGGTTATTTACTCTTTAAAAGTCAATGGGGAAAAAATACCCGCAACTAACGAATATGACATGTTACTAGCGTGTGTCAGTAAAAGTGAATACAAAAAAAAAATAATTCCTAGAACTAGCATAGCAAACAATTTACCTCCCCCCCCTCAAAGATTAGATATTAATGAAAGTCAAATTAGTTGAAATGAGCTCTACAGTTAGCATGATCCCTTTCCCTGATGATGAGAAAACAAATATGCAGCAAGTCCAAATAGAGATTCGATCAATAGATGTTCAAGTTCAAGTGTCTAAAGTTGACTTAACTCTCAGTCTCAGTCAAATCTATTGGGCATCCTAACCAGCCCAGTTGACAGGCACTCACATTAAAATGTTCCTTTTTGCTGCAAGGTAAGTCACCAACCACATTCACAACATACCCATCCTCACTGTCACTAAACCAAATGGGTGCAGAATGGGGATAGGTTTCCTAGAAATAATAGGAAAAAAAACAACAAATTATTTCAAGTCATAGCTGTACACCAGATGATCACACAAGCAAACATTTTGAAATGTGTACAAAACAATTCCAGCATTATAATCCAAAGTGGTGAGGAAGACGGCAACAGAAACTATGAGAAATAAAACTGATGCCTATTTTTGTATTTTGGTGTATTAGGGCGTTGTTACTGACAACCCAGAGTGGTAGAACCTCCCAGTTTTTATCAATAGCTGAGGAGGTATCCACAAAGGCCATAGTAATTTGTTCATTGACCGTCTTTTATTAATACTGATCAGTGTATTGCTCATGGTGCCAGTAAAGAGTTGTGGACAAAGTGGGCTGATCACCTGCTTGTCTGAAACTCTCTGACCCAAAGAGTGTGTTCAGTCGTGTTTGTGTGCCTGCAATTGTGGCGGGCATCTTGTGTGCCTTTCATGGTTGAACATTGGGCTGGCCCCAACACTGCGCTGTGGTATTAATGGGGCGCGATCAAACAAAAAAACAACTGACACAGAAAGACAATTTCAGCGCCCACTCCACAGCTGTTTTCCTGAACAATTTTGGAAGAGAAAAGACATCATGTTAAAATGAAAAGTCAATATTTAAAAATCTTAAATATTGTAGAGAACTGTTTCCTTGCACACAGAGGGCCATCTCTACAGGATCTCGAACTCATACGCTATCTTGATCACGCCAACAAATAGACTAAGTATCACAATCAACGTGCGACATACAGCAACTTAGTAATACTGTTCTATTACGTTACAGACAACTCATGGTAACAACAAGGGTGGATCTCACCTGCTAGGTTACACAGTCAACTGGAACTTTAGTCGTGAAGTGTATCACTTACGTATCTGCTGTTACTCTGGACTTTTGTCGACAATCTTTGAATCAAGGTATCAATAACATCTGGTGAAGAACAGTGCGGCGTCGTCGACCCACGGTATATACCCGACGCCTCGTTGAGAACTATTCACTTGCTGGAAGTCAACACCAAGGCAACCAACCCGATTGCTGGGCACAACATCTGCCGCTCCCCCACCCGTTCGACCGTCCCACACTATATATAATTGTAAACATAGATCTAGGCCTCTAGATATCAAAATTATATTTTTCGACTGAGCAAGGAAAAAAAAGCCTGCAACAACCAAAATCATAATGTAGTCAAACAAGATAAAAGTTTTGGGAATGTAAAAAGTCAGATTATTCAAACAGAGATTTCAGAGGCATATTTTTCAGCTCATCTGGATTCGAAATAACAGATGTGACGGGCTAAATGGGTGAAGTGAAAATGCGCTTAAAAGACCGACTAACCATGCAATTGGCAACCGAAAAATGTTATCAGCGGGGCAAAATGACAAAAAAATGACAAAAAAACACTAGAAGAATTGAGCGAAGCAACTGTGCGTGTCAGGATAATACAGTGAATCCACTGACCGGCACCACTCTGTCGCAATTGAAAAGAGTATCGATTAAAACCATATCACTCCAGCATCACAATTGGCACTAAGAATAAGAACTAAGAAGATCCTGTCCCACTCACTAATGACTAATTAAATGGTCCTAACCTTTATTACAATCCATTACACCAGGTAATAACATATAATTCATTAAGTGTTTCACTAAACTAAAAAAAAAGTGTTTTTTTAAATATTAAAATACAAACAAAAATGTGAAATGAAAGACTTGATGATAAAAAGTCATACCGTAATATTAGCCTGGATGTCGTACTTTTCACCGTTTCGACCAACAAAACGACAAGTCAGCTCATCAACCGTTGCTGATCGCATTTGGAAACGATTATGTGATATTGGAAATGCTGACTTTAGAGTATCTATGTCTTGTCTTAAACTGGCGAGACAGGCCATTTGTAAGAATGTCTGAAAATTCTCATAGAAACAGGTCACAAAAGAACAAAACCACTTCACAACATCAGGAAGGAAACAACTAAAATGAAATGATCACGAATTCTCAAGCATGCGCATTAGAAAACTCTCCACCGGATCCAGGAATAAGTCTAAAAATAAGTTCAAGAAGCAGAACTCGTACCAAATTATACTATTCTTTGCACGTAATCTGTGCCCTTGGTTCAAGTTTCTGATATTAGAACAATGATACATTTTTATTTTGAGAGAAAAGGGATGACAAAATGAGTAAATATACTCTAAATTGAGAAAGAAGAGTCTAAAAACTCCTTATCAAACATGTATATAAAAGGAAACTGATCAAATAAAGTTACAATCATATAACTTAAATGCCCATCACCTTCATGTGTTGTCGTGGCCGAGTGGTTAAGGCGATGGACTAGAAATCCATTGGGATCTTCCCGCGCAGGTTCGAATCCTGCCGA
>JARBEQ010278344.1:0-18278 GCA_030265355.1 Tritonia tetraquetra
GTGGGTTGATCACCTGCTTGGCTTAATATCTTGATCCACAGAACTCCAGCCTCATAGTGCTGGCCCTACACTGTAATTGTAAAAGGGAACTGGATAAGAAAGAAGAAAGAAGTTGTTGAACAACAAAAATCAAATCTAAAAAAGATGCGTTTCTAACTAAATTTACCTCATAAATATCATGATCATATGTAAAGTCCATGAAAGGTGATATGTTTTGGTTAAAAATGGTGCTGATCATTTGTCTGTGTGAAGAAGATCTGGGATTGGCAATGGTTGACTTTAACATTTCACTCAATTCATTCTCTTGCATCAAAGGAGGGGGGAGGAGGTCACTGGAGAGGAGTTCTTTGGAGGTCGGACGCATGCTGGGGTCGTGATTTAGCAGCCACTGAATGATTCTTGCCTGGACATTAAAATGAAATATAACTTCTAAAAAGTATGACCATTGTAATGAACAAATGAGTAGATACATTTTTTAAAGAAACCTCTTTTACCCTAAACAGTATTCATGTCCCTTTATTCTAATGCTTAGAGGTGTGACAAAAAATGAAAATATTGTAGAATAGTTGTTGTTATGAATCTTCTTTGTCAAAGACTGCTTTGTATTTTGAGACTTCAATGTGACAAAATACAACACTAATGCAATGACCAAGGAAGTTTGTTAACCATTTGATTTTTATATGCATAGCGCATGTTACTGCCAAGCGGTGTCGTGAAATCTATATATCTATATAATAGTCGTGGTGCATTGCTGAACACTCGGGCAGATAAGCCAGGCAGGTGATTATTCAAAACCTTGTGTAAAAAGCTTCACATTTCAGATGTTGCTCAGGTTTTGGCCCTTTCAAAATTTGCTGTTGCCCTTGGTGATAAACCAGTCACCTGTAAGAAAACAGATTTTGCATAAGATGCTTTCATAATTTGAAAGTAGATAAATGAGAAACATTCAAAGTCCTAACCTGATTTGGAAACTTGTTGACAGAAAAATCTTTGGGTAGATGGACAGTGGGAAGTCGCAGGTTATTAATGATTTTCACCCTCTCCATGCCAGTCAGTAGAGACTTGTGACACATCTCAAAGAACATGATGCCCAGACTGTAAATGTCGACTTTCTGGAATTACAGGTGTAAATTTCAAACATTAAAATGTTCTGTATTGGTTATCTATAAGTTCCTTTTTTTTTGGTTCATATAGTTATTATCAACATTGTCATCAAGTCCACTTTCATAATTTCTATCGTTCTCTCTTTATCAATCCGTTATACTTTTCAATGTCAGGTTTTTCGTCACTTTTAGTTACTTAATTAATATCATATACATGATAACTTAAATATAATAAGACTTAGAGACACATTGTCTTGTCATGGAGGAAGAGGACAAATTTCTTATTCTCATTCCCTTTTTTACCATTTCGGTCGTTTCTTTGAATCAGGAGAATTCAGACAAGTAGGAGATTAGCGGGCGGTGTCCTATCTAGGTGGTGGGAGTGTCATCCTAACAAGCCTTTGTCCATGTTGGTCAGAAAGTTTTGTTCCCCCTTGCCCGGGAATCTGGGTCAGTGAAGTATGCAAGAAGCCCCACCACATCAAGAGGTGGACAACGAAGCCGAAAAGAAATTTCACAATTCTCTAATTTTCTCAATCTGTTCTTAACTCCAAACTACCATTGTCCTCATCACCAACATTTCCATACAAATGCTGTATTCCTTGCAGACATCTTTGTTTTCACCTTATTTTATTACTATAACAATACTTACCAACATCTTTTTTGTTTGTTTCATGGCAATGCATTTCAAAATTCCGCTAAAGAAACATTTTACATTCATTCTGTCTAGGCATTCTAACCTAAAAGATTTCAACCAATTCACTAGTCCAGCCTGTTTTCACTTCTCTAATTGAGTAATTAACTGGTGGACGCTGGATCAGATCCCTGATGACAACAACTTTTCTTCACTAACTAGTCACAGTACCTGATCATAATGTACTTTGGTTGACCCTTGCATAACCTCAGGACTGACATACAGGGCAGTGCCAACTTTGCCCGTCAAATTGCCGTCAGTACTGCTAGACTTGGAGTAGGTCACTGAGATAACATCTTGGGGAGAGGGAAGTGTTATATCTGCCAAACCACCCTGGAAACAAAATTAAAAAACAAATTGATAAATCTAATTAGAAAATGTAGCTTGCCTTCATAATTCCAATGTTACATCTCAAAATTATGCTATTTATCTTAAATGTCTCTGGTGAATCCAAGATCTCATCTCATTGCGACTGTGGACACTATATATAGCTTATGACAATTAGCAATGACAAATTTCACCATCTTTCGTCTTTTTCACTTTAAACCTTTCCTTCATAAGACACTAACACATTTTACAGTTGTAAAGTTTCACAAAACTATTTTTCGCCATCTCAATTTGAACCTATTTATAATTTTTTTTTCTGATGCAAAAAACCCAACAAAATAAATAACAAAAAGTCTCGTTACCTTGGCAAGAATGTCCGTGGTGGCCAACCCAAAATCTCCAATTTTGACGTGGTCATTGGAATCCAAGAAAATATTGACCGGCTTTAAATCCCTGTGGATCATGCCCTGAAATAGCAACAGATTAAATACAAGAATTGCCCCAAAATAGCATCACATTAAATACGAGGCGTCCTGAAATCTTGATCCACCATTTTCACTCTACTACGTTTCTATCATTACCAGGTATTTCAGGAAAGATAAAAAACTGATCATGACTCTTTAACTTATGCCTTGTGAGATTTCATTAATCTTGTGTAGGACCCTTCTGGGGCATACTAGTAAAGTACTCAACCACAGATTGGGACATCCATGGTTCGAATTCCTAACCAGATCAAAGAGCTTTTTTCAAGCTATGCATGTTCAAGTCATATCAGGGATTGATTATAAACAGACGGTTCTGACATTTGAAATGATCTTTCAGTGTCAAAATGGGCATAAAACTTATTTATCTAATTACTTGTTATCTTAACACAAAACACCTTTTGACAGTTTCTTATCCCTTATCCCTTATTCAGGTGATGATTGAAATGCTTGCTCCACTCACCTGACCATGAATGTGGACAAGGCCCTCTATGATCTCCCTGAAAAGACGCCACACCCTGTCCATATCCTGACACAAACCGTCATCAATGCACGTCCTTAGGGTACTCTTCTCACAGTATTCCATCTACAATATTGCAACAAAATGTACACAATTCTTAAAACCCTTTCACAATATTCCACCAGCAACATTGCAACAAAATAAGCATTATTCTTAAAAAACCTGTTCATACACATTCACAAATTCTTGGCCTAAGCGTTCATTTAGATGTGAGTTGTCACGGGTTGACGTCAGTGTCAAAGGGGTAATACCATACGGGATACTTTCGTTCAGAGTCCGGTAAATTGAGTAATGATAATGTGTTCATTCCACCCATTATCACTCATCTTGTGAACATTCAACATACTTTCTCAACATGGATATATTTGTGAATTCCTTTTTTATCTGTATATGTGGATTCTGTTGATTAGTGTACTTAGCATTTTTGTTATTTCCAATTAAAAAATACCTTTGATAAAAGGATAATAAGTATCCTTAACTTAAAAAAAAATTCAACCTCAGTCAATTTACAGTTGATATTATTTAACCATTATATCAATGCATTTCAGATTCGTTCTTGTTTGTTCTATAGACACAAAATGATTCACATACTAGAGCTACAGTAAGGTTAAATTAATTTTGAAAAGTTTGTGGTAAAAAATCGCTCATATTTGAAAAAAAGCAACGAAATAGAAAGAAAATGTCTACAATGTATGATAACCAAATATTTTTCTCTTCAATTTGGATTATAAGAAAGAAATGTGTGAGTGTATAGCATAGTGTTTTGTAAGATTCATGTGAAAAGAATATGCCACAAAAAAAGCTTATTGTGGGGAAATGATAGACACGACTATTTAGGTATTTGGTGAATTTGAAGCCTCTGTGGTTTGTCTTAATTCTCTATAGACTATTTGAAGTAGTGGCAGGCATGTTGAGTTAGTTGAAAATACATGTGTAAATAGAATTCACTGTAACTTTCTAACCACAAAGACTGCATTCAAACAAAATCTATCATGAAACATTTTGATTTATTCCTAGGCTGCCATTTGATGTCTATTTGTTTTTGGTAATTTAGTTTAGAGTGAAAAGGGTTTTTTTTGGTGGGTTTTTTTTGCTGTTTTTAGGGCTCTATCTACACAATAGGTCATTTCAGTGGCGGCCACACGGCTCCAAACAAATCAAAGGTAACTAGATGCCACACGTAGACCACTAGGAAAGATGTCCATGGGTGCCACCACTGGGAGAGCTGCACCCCCCGTTGGTGGAGGGCCCATTTATAAAAAGGAAAGAGAGAAGAGCGAGATCACACAAGATGCCACTCATGGACCACTAGGAATGACGCAGTCCATGGGTGGCACTGGGGGGGTTGCACCCCCTGTTGATGAACAGAGGACCTATTTATCTTACCGCCTCGGGTCCCCACGGGGGGAAAAGGGGGTTTAAACGAGGTCAAAAAATGCTTGTAATAATCATAAACGGTCACTAGTCGCCAGGTAACCGATTCCATAACCCTAAGGTCATGCCGTAACCACAGTCAACGCCACGTGAACGGGCTGACTGGGTGGTTGGGAGTGGGGTCAGATCAGGTTTGCCACGGAACTTAAGGCATGCTCTTTCACTTTGTGTGCACACTAAAGTATAATTCTCCTCTTCATTTTGCAAATAAATATTTCTAATCATAATTGTTCTAATCATGTCAAACGATAAAAGGCTCTAACATACTCAATATTTAACAGACATCACTCATGAGAAAAGATCAACTGCATAAGAGCATGCCACGGCAAGAAGGGATATTACATCAATCACAAAGAGATTTACATTTCTATATTTTAAAAATCATGTATTGGACAATAACTCACAGATAAAAGTCAGACCTTTGAATCATGAACTCACCTGAATATATAACAATTTCATAACATCTGATTCAATGGGAATACTATTTTCTTGCTGTGACTCGTTTATCTGTATTTGTAACTCACTCTGTTGGGGGCAAAATCAATCAAGAGATATTAGGCAAAAGGTAAAATCAAAGTTTTGACATTTTATAGGTACTGATACACTGAAGCATAATTCAAATCTGATGAAATTTAATTTTTTTTAAATTTTGGAAGATAAAAGTAAACTACAAACTTTAATAACAAAATGTTTATCAATTTCACATTATCTACATTCCTCTTTTTCTTAAAGCTGAACATGTTGATTTTAGTCAATGTGTTCATGCATAAACAACCCCTGAATTGTAAGTTCTCTCAGTTTATCACAGCTGAAGGATAGCTATAAGGGCTACAGACATGTGTTCATTGTTATCATCTAATGATTAATACAGTTCAGCGTATTACTAAAAGTGCCAATATAGGTTTGACACAGTCAGCTGCTGATCACCTATCGTCTGACATCCAGCTCTATATTTGGCCATGCACAATGGTGGAGACGCCTATATTCAGAAGTGAGGCTGCCACCCAGGGGTTAAACATGGAACTGGCCCCAACACTGCATTGTGGTATCAATAACTAATCAAACAAACTACAAATGTAATCTATGTATATATATATACAGTAATTTTGAAGATGATATGTTTCCTTGTAAGAATGTTACCATTGAATCAGATTCTTCCTCCTCCTGAGCTCCAGCTCCAAACACAATACTCTCCTCAGATGACTCAAGATGGTGCCTTCAAGGTTGTTAAAACAGAAATAATAATAATCATTAGAAAATAGTGTTTTTTATTAAGCCATATTTTCTCACAAGTTTCTGTACTTAAGTTTGGACATTCATCTTTTTCATGAGAATTCTTTTGTTGGCTTCCTGCTTCCAAAAGATATCATTTCTCCAAAAGTAATCACATGTAGACCCATTGAATAACAAATATTCATATCTCTATCAAACGGTCCCTGCAATTAATACCTTATCATAGTGGGATGGTTTGACCATGAGGGCTAAGCTAAGATTGATCAAGTCCTGGTAGGAGGTCTTAAGGTGGCAGCCCCAGCGCCTACCTTGGATACAGTGGGCTAACCCCCTACTTGTCCAAAATAAACTGATTCAGAGCACAACAGATATATTGATAAACAGACTGATTTTTCCGGAAGCGACTTTGGTGAGTAAAAGGATAATGAGAATTGGCACATAGAATACTTGGTCTATTAGTTAAATGAAGAGAAGAAAAAGTATAGGATAGAAATATTATAGATAAAAGAAACCAAATAGAAGGGACACTCAGATTAGAGAAGAAGTTAAAACTGACAGTTAAGAGCAAAAATATAAAAGTGAATCATTTAAGATGGTTTGGGCATGTAAATAGAATGAATGAGCAGAGAATCCCTAAAACAATTAAACCACAAGGTAGACCTAGGAAAATGGGGACAGAGTTATTTCTGATATTGTAAAGAAAAGCGAAATTACTTCAGTTGATGCTGAGCAAAAAGAAGTCAAAATAGAGAGGACTGGAGGAAGTTTCTTCACTATAGATAAACCTGACACTGAAAGGTTTAACAGGAATTGATAAAGAAAGAAAAAGTCTCAAACTCTTACATAGGAGAAATCAATAAATTTAAAAGCAAAATTGTGACAAACTCTTTAGCATTTCTTCAACCAAATTTGTATAATTACAATTTCAGGATTCAAAGATCAACTATTCAAACCAAAAGATGCCAAAGCTTTTACATTAACTCTACTGGGCATCATTAACGAGAGGATTTTGAACAAAGATGGTCTCCCTACGAAAACATATAGGTTATCACCTACGGTAGTAAAAATATATGAATAGAAATAGGTCAATAAAAATATTTTTTCAAGTAAAACACAAAACACTCTTTAATCAATGCACGCTGTTGTTTTTGTGAGAAAGCAGGTAAATAATGATAAAAATGCCACTTCCTATATGGACATATGTATGTGTGTGCGTGTGTGTTTGTGTATGTGTGATTGTGTGTATGTATGTTTATCATTAATATTACTCTCTTTCTTTCACCCCCTTTTTAAAAATTTTTGGTTTCTTTTTTAAATTACACAACTTTTGAATGTAATGTGAATTGTGAAAACTGAGGTGATTTTACCACGTAAGGCGTACTTACATAAATGACGATCCAAAAACACCAGCTTCATCTTCCTCCTCATCAGATGAACTATCAGCTGGACATCCTACAAGTAGATGAGAATCACAATTCTTTCTCAATCAAATTACTACCACAAACGTATCCAAGAAGACTAAATGTTGAGAACATCATAGTTAACAGGAGTAAAAAAAATCATTACAGATTGTGGATTGATAATTGGTGTAAACGGTCCGTCCCAATAGTAGGTCAGCACCCTGTATCCTGATCAGAGTTCTCACCCTTGTATTTTCAACAGGAAAGATGGTCAAATTGCTCTGCTCAATACTTTTTATTCTTCATGTTAAAAGTTAAAGTTGATAGTTGTATTAACAAACTTCCTGCACTGATTTCTATCACTTGTCTTCCTTGATTCTTTGATTAGTTTACATCCTCTCTTTTCTATTCTCATTCTGAGCTTCACAAACCTTTGGCAACACATTATAGATCATATCAAAGGTGGGACCTCTGATTTATAGTCCATCCCCAATCGATCTTGATTCCATAAGGAATCTACAGGGTCAGAGCCATACAAACTTGAGAAAGTTAAAAGGAAAAAATCCCAACATTCCTGCCGGGATTTGAACCCAGTACCTTCTACTAACAAAGTGAAAGTGTTACCACTAAGCCACGAAGGAGAAGAACAGTTTTACTTCATATCAGGAAGTGTACTTAAGTTTATGATTGAATAATCTGGTTCTCAAACAAAAATATAAAATGTGAGCAACAATGTCCATAATGTTACATGATTCAATCGGTATCTACAAAAGGAGCTTGGAGAGATTAGAGAGTGACAATTCGTCACTAACAAAGAGACAGGGTACTTCATATAAAAATGTATCCCCAAGAGAAAAAAACGTAGGTCAAAATGTTAAGAGATAGAACATTTATCCATACAGCTTTTGCCTCCCAAAAAGCTCTTCCCAACAAACCCTTCAATATTCGACAAACAAATTTCTCCATACCTTGATCAAAGGAAGTGAGCCATTCTACAGACTCGTCTCCGACTAGAGGAACCAGATTATCAATGTCCCCGATTGGGTCCAGACTTTGGTTAGATTTCATTCCTGGATTTAACACTGGGGTTTTAGTTAGAGGAATGCATTTTACAATATGGGGAGCTTTCTTTGAAACAACAGCTTGTTCAGCAGTTCGTGATGATGACGTGAAACAGGAAGAAGTATCTGAGTGAGCAGGATCATCGCTGACTTCAATCCATGAACAATAATATCTGAGATAAAGACAGAAGAAACATTTTCTTTTCATTTCCAGGAAACTGCAAACAAAAGAGCACATATGTAAAAAGGTATCAGATCAGGTAAAATCAACAAAAACATACATATAAGTGAGCACTTCCTTTCTCTTTTTTTCTTTATTGTTTACCTTTTGCGCCTTTCGGTGTCAGGCTTACGTATTAACAAACTTCCTGCACTGATTTCTATCACTTGTCTTCCTTGATTCTTTGATTAGTTTACATCCTCTCTTTTCTATTCTCATTCTGAGCTTCACAAACCTTTTCCGTGAAGTGGTCACTGCGATATCCATTGTGCGTCAGGCTGTTTATACAGTTTTCTTTGAATTGTAATATTTCAGGCAAGCAGGTGATCAACCCACTGGAGATGCCACCTATGGTCTCCTACTAGCCCTCATATCTCGTTAGTCTGTACCTTCATTTGAAGCCTTTTCAATATGTTTGCACCTATTTGGCAGAGCCTTCAAAATCATCAGATAGCGCAAGCCTCTCCACTGCGGCAAGGTGAGATACATAGAGAGGAAGTGAGAACTTCCAGTTTACTAAAATGGGGAGAATTTGTTAAATTGTGCATTCATCATAGAGAGATATTCTTGGTTACCTTAATTATTGAAACTTGAAAAGCTATACTATGGCGTATATCATTCAGTGGTTGTGTACGAAGATGATGAAATGACTGACAACATTATAACAATCGTTGGTTTTGCACAGTGCAGACTTGTTTGTTTGATCAACTCCCATTAATACTGCAATGCAATGCACCGAAAGGTACTAAAAGGTTATTGATAAAGAAAGAAAGTGTTGGGGCTGGCCGCATCTTCTATCAATCTTTCTAAAAAGTCTATATAGAAAGGACAAATAAAGTATTATCTTATCTTATCTCATTAGCTGGAGGCCTCCCGACCACTATGAGTCAAAATGCTAACGATCTAAGGATTTCTAACAAGCAGGTGATTACGAAGAGACATAGAAATCCCGGCCAATGAAGCTATGGCATCATTTTTCACCAAATCAGGCAACAGATTCAAAGGACGACCAATAAAACAATACACATCAACTGAGACCTCGCCAGTCTTCATTCATTCTCTTCAGGTGATCAGCCAACAACATCTATCATCCTTTATTGCACCATGAGTAATACACTGAACATGATCAATCATTTAAAAAAGGCCAATAAACAAATCACTGTCACCTTGTGGTCACCTCTCAGGCATAATATAAGAACTGGGAAAGTTTGCCAGAAGACCCCTGCACTTTATTACTTTTGGCCTTTTGGTAAAAAGTAAGAGTTAAAATGCATCTGATCAGCATGACCATATCAACTCCAAAAAGCAGGAGACAAGCTAAAACATCATGGCCAAAAAGCTCACTATACGTTGTTACGACACAGCACAAGGTTGAAATCACTAACCTCACAACATTTTCATGGTTCAACCTTGACAGCAATTTGACTTCTCGTTTCATTTTCTTGTTAAAAATCTTTGACTTTGGGTTAATGGGAATTCTTTTTATGGCATAAAACCTTCCATCCAGCTTGTTCTTCACCTGTCAAGGATTTTTAAAAACAAATTAGATATTATTTTCCGACTTTACTCTAATATCTAAAATTACAGTCAAACGTTGTTATACCACCAAGTTTGCAACCAATGGAAAGATGGAGTTACTTGAGTGAATAAATGATTAGATCCATACCATGGCAAAATGCAGGTGGTCAGCGAGAACAGGAGGCAGTATAACAAGGTTTTACTTATCAACATTACTTAAGTATACATAACAAATTGCTTTTAATGACCTTTACTTGATAATCAAAACAGTAACAGGAAATCAATATGTACAAGAAGTTTCCTATTATTTCCAACCCCATGGATCCATAGAGAAATGCTTTCCTTGTTGCACCTGTACATTTGAAAAAAATCATCATAGACTCCATATTTAGTGAATTTACCTATTACATTAAAGTGGCGCAGAGGTACGGTTCTTGCCTCAGAAGCGAAAGGTACATGGTTCGATTCCCTGGAGCATCTGTTATTTTTCTCCATGAAACTCGGTGAAAACCTATATGCCACTCCCCTGATCCTATTCAGGTAGGTGGGATCAAGAACCTAGTCCTATCAGAGACAGACGATAATCTTGGAGGTCCTGTGTGCATGTTGCGCACGTTAAAGAACCCTTGGCAGTTAAGTAGGCCGCAAGGCCGCTGTCTGGGCAAAATTAATTCCTACCACGAAAAAGGTCACAGTGGGTTGATCACCTGCTTGGCTTAATATCTTGATCCAGAGAAATCCAACCTCACAGTGCTGGCCCTACACTGTAATGGTAAAAGAGAATTGGATAAGAAAGAAAGAAAGATTAAACTGCATTGTGCTGAATATCCATTAGTACATAAAATATAATGAAATTGGCAGAATGATGTGTAAATTGCACCCTCAACATAATACGGTTTTACACACTACAAATAATCTCTATTTTCATCATTAATTTAAATGACAACACAAACAGCACCATTTATCTATGTAACTAGTCTTGTCAATAGAAAAAACAACCTAACCACCTCCTACACACTCATCATATTTCAAAATTTCTATTTGTAGACAATTCAAAACAAAGGGAAGGAAGAACCATAAAGTATGGGCCATGACTCAAAGAGAATGTACAACAATTTCTCACCTTTAATACATCGCCAAAACCTCCTTTTCCTAAGACTTTGATAAGTTCAAACTCGGAAGTCAGTCGGGACTGGCCACTGGCAACCAGACTAAGTAAATATTCAAAATTCTCGTCATCGTTTTTGTCTCCATCGTCTTCCTTTGATACTTCATTTTTATCAGCTGAGAAATGACAATCAAAAACATCAATTTGACTAAAAAGTATTACACTTGAAACGGTCAATACCAAAAATATACAATATAATGTTTTGAATTGGTTGTTACAATCACATCAAATATAGCATCTAAAAAGTATTTATAAGACAGCAAAATGGAATGGGTTTTCCCAACGAGCCAAAATAGACCCCTGATTATTTTCAATTTCTTAACCCTTGGTTTTAACAAATTCAACTCAAATCCCTTACTTCACAAGGCTTAGCTGTCAATGCTTATAGGCCTAGAATGGTTAATGCTTATAGGCCTAGCATGGTTAATGCTAATAGGCCTAGCATGGTTAATGCTTATAGGCTTAGCAGGGTCAATGCTTATAGGCCTAGCAGGGTTAATGCTTATAGGCCTAGTGGGGTTAATGCTTAAAGGCCTAGTGGGGTTAATGTTTATAGGCCTGGCAGGGTTACTATGTATCTATAGCAATTACCCAAACAATCCTGCAGCATTTCAAGTATCAGATCTTGATAGTGTTCACAGATGTGACTATCTGATGTATTGCTTCAAAGCTTTGTCATCGATAGTTTCATTAACCCAAGTTTTATTTTAACAATCTGAAAGCATTTCTTTTTGTGACTTTACCAGTATATCAAAGTTTGTTCATGCTTATCTAAGCAAAGTCAAATTTTGTCCTGATTAAATATTTCACAATTTCCTAACCCTGACATATCATCTTTATCACTTAGTAGCGGTGATAATACTTACTCTTTTTGTTCAAATGATCCGGCAACTTCAATGCATGTTGTAAAGGTTCCTTAATGAAATTGTGTTCCCGTAGTTGTGCTGCTGTACCTCTCAACCTTTCATCTGTCAAAAGGCATCTGAGTAAAAAAAAATAAAAGAGAAGAAAAGGCTTTCCTTAGAATTACCAGAAATCTTAAATATAGGAAGACCTTCTATTCTAATTAGAGATACAGTATGTGCAGTTGGGATGGGAGTGAAAATTTATTAAAGGCATTTTTAATTATCCAGTAAAAAACATTAGGTCTACAGTAACTGTCAACTCACTATTCTCAAAACAAAGAAATAAGATAATTTTTAAAAAGAAATAGTTACATATCGAGAAATAATTCTTTTCTATGATATCTGTCACTGAACACAGGAATTTATAGATTTGGTGTGATAATAATACAAATAAAACTATCTTTTATCCAGTTATCACATTTTCAAGAACTAAATACAAATATCAAAGTAATAGACAATTCATTCAATTAGACTGTAGGACAAAAACAATAGTATAGTTGTGTTCACGTCCATTATTCCATTCAAATTGAAATTCAAATTTCTATCATTTTTTTGTTTTATTATCCATAGTACATGTAACCGTTGAGCAGTGTTGCACCCGGCTTCATGTCCAGCATTGCTGTACGCAAGAGCTGGAAAAACGTTGGATCAGGTAGATAAGGCAAGCAGGTGATCAGCCCACTGTGCCCTGAACCTTGAATGGCAGAACGAGCGTCACACCTTTAAGTGCTGCCCAAGTTTTGGCCATAGAAATATCTACTGTTGCCTTGGTGGTAAACTCCTCAGCTATAAAAAAATGTGTAGATTTAGCCACATAAGGCGAATTTCTATCATTACAGTTGCTTTAACATGAAAATGTGAAAGAGTTAAAATGATATCATAGGAGATTCACAACAAATAAACCACACCTTTGGAATTGTTAAGACATGGAACACCTTTTGCCCCGCAGCCTTATTGAAGTAAAATGATATAAGAGCAATTATTATCTAAACAAAAATAAATAAACTCAACCTACTTGTTCAAAAAATCATGAAGAGTGGGGGGCAATGAGGTGGGAATTTCTGGTATTGACTCTAACAATGGCTGGCCCATAATGAGAGTCAGTAACATCAAACCCTTGTGAAAAATAAAATCGATACAGACTTAATAAAGGCATTATATATTATAGTCGACTCCGGTAAATCACAACACGATGGGAGAGGCAAAATTAGTGCGAAAATCAAAGTTACGATTAACCACTGACTGTTATATAGAATTAATTATTTCTGTTTCTTCAGAAAAGTTACGATTAAGTGGCAACTGCAATAAACCGGAGTCAACTGTAATATAACAATGTGTTCACATTTCTAATACCTACACAATTTTTAGTATAATTTCACTGAATCAAAGTGGTGGTAAACAACATAAAATCGTAATTTTATTACAGGGGTCCAAACTGTGTCACATCAAGTACTTACCAACTGATAAATATCTCCTTTCTGTCCCCCTCTTCCAATCACCATGGGTCTAGAATCAGAGAAATGGACTCCAGGTTTGGCCTTGTCCACAGCTGCATACATATCTCCTAGTCTGAGGGTTTACACACACATAAAACAATGTTGCATGATTCCTTCATAATCATTCTCTTTGCCCCCCTCATAAAGTTTCATTTATTTGTCTGTTTCATGAAACCCTACTAAGGCCCTAAACAGAGTGGGATCACATCTCCCTCACTTTCTCACCACTCTCTCAGTGACAACTCACAGTCTATAAAACTCATGAGATGAAAAAACGGACGCACTCTGTGCACATGAAAGGTTTTTTAATAGATTTTCTCTGTCTTCACTGAGAGAACAAGAATGTGAGGGGGGTGCAAAGATGTTATAGAATTACTAGAGAGCTCAGAGAGTCACGTTTCCCGTGCTAAAAATAGTCAAAATAAATCGTACATAAGGAAGGACGAGAACTCGCATGAGGTAAAATGATTGCATACATATATTTTTGGGGGGGCAAAACCTTCGTCGAATTGGGCACACAGCACCAATACGCTTTGTGAGGAACTTATCCCTCTAGTAGTTCTATTTATAAACTCTTTTGGGGAGACGTTTGGGACCTATGACAATAAAACAGGGCTGAGGTCTGTCCCCCTTCCCAAACAAATATTATGCATACATCAGATTACAGTCATCCTAATACCATGCATGGGCATATACAGGAACTCAAAAAATGTAAAGGGTCAGAGGATTTTATAAAAGTAAATAATAAGCTCATTAATTATCTATATAAACCTGTTTCGGTACTGTGCGAAATACACTGGCCAGCATTAATGCGAAAACATAAAAAAATAAAACACTGTTGGCACCCAAAAACATTTTGGGTGTGTCTGCAAGGCCTAAATAGGTCTGTGACCATATATGTTTGTTGACTCTCTAGCAGAAACCTTCAAACCATCATGTAATGGCCATGAGTCAATACATTGATATCTCAAACTTACAGGACGAGCTGAGGTTAAAGGGACAATGAGCATTTGTTTATGTCATGAAGCAAGTTGAGTCTTCTTTTTAACATTCTTTCAACAGAAACTACTAACTTACTATTTCCTATGACTATAATTGTCTTGATGTAGGTCTCTAAAAAAAAAAAAAATACAAAAACAAAAAGGATGTTGTAGGGATTCTTCAAACATCCTCATGATAGTTGATAAAACCAAAAGCAACCATGAATAGCCAATGCCTAAAAATGAGCAGTGATAAAACTAAAGACCCAACCTTGTCAAGATTTTTCTAATGACAATACTATAAGAGCAAAAGAGGATTATCAAATATATACCTCTTTCCAATACTGTAGTCAGAAAGACGTATTTTTCCACAAGAGTCAACAAAAACACTTGAGGCCTGCAGATGATACAATTCATTTTCAGTGAAAAAGTAAACATATAAATTACAATTATATTTTCCTCCTGAAAAAAAGTTGCTATACTCAAAAGTTACAGAGATGTAGATATCAAAATCTGTACACATTATCCACTTATCTTTGCTTTGGGCAACAAAGTTTTTCTTCTCATAGATGAGGTTTACTTCTTATCAAAAGTAAACAACGTTGTGGTACAACTTAATGTACAGACAGTTGGAATATGTAGGAGCACCTGATTCAGCAGAGGCCCCTCAAATCTTAGTTAAAAGGTTGATTGTTTTACACTCTTTTCAATATAGAAAGGTCAAAGGTCATATCAAAGGTAATTGATACAAACTTGAAGATTTTAAATGAATTTCCTGAGAGATTTAAAACACCTGCATCCAGAGGTGAGTGACTTAACCTTCCACATGGATCTCCAGGGCAGAGTCTTAAAAACTCTGAAAGGTCAAGAGAGAAAAGACTCTCACTGGCGGAATTTAAACCCCATAACTCCGCATCCAGAGATGAATGACTTAACCACTCAACCACAAATGTCCACGCCTACAGATGCACTCAACCTCCTCTATGACCTTTCATTGGATTTTAACAGGACTGGTCTTTAAAACTTCAATTTGCAAATCACAATTTCAACAATTAGGTACTCAATATAAAAATAAAAAATAGACTTGGGCAATAATGGATGCTATCAAGTACTTATAAAATTTGGCAAGCATTCAATTATCTGGCCTTCTACTCGATACTTATCGATACTTGTGAGGGGGAAAATGAGAAAAGAATGAGTGAAAAAAAGGTAAAAGTAGTAAAGAAACAAAACAACTACAACTTCAGCTGGCTAGGAATATGCTCTAAATTAATCGGTATCAAAATTTCCCCATCCATTCCTCGTCTGACTGGGCCAAACAACCGCTTGTCGCTTGCTGACCCGTGAACTAGGGATATAATGATGTAGTCTTGCACATAATCTCAGTAGTTATTTCCCTTGCTTTCACTATTGAGTACTCTGTATCAATCGATACTTTCTTTCTTTCTTATCCAATTCCCTTTTACCATTACAGTGTAGGGCCAGCACTATGAGGCTAGATTTCTCTGGATCAAGGTATTAAGCCACAGCAGGGGATCATCCCACTGTGACATCAATCGATACTGTGTGCTCTTAATCAATAGAGTACTCGATAGTAGCCAGTATCGATAGGTGCCAATGCTTACTAAAAAACTCACCCTCAAATCCTTATGTACAATAGAATTTTTATGAAGGTATTTAAGAGCGTCAAGAAGTTCTGTTGTGTAAACTCTCAACACTTCAAATGGTAATTGTTCCTTGCGCTGAATATACACATTGAGATTGCAACCTCCAGAGTATTCTGTCAAAACCTGAGGAAGCAAATAATTCCGAAGCTCATGTCTAAACCAAGTCATCTTTACAAAAAGAAGTCTACAAAAACAAAAGTTTCAACTCTGATCGTTTTAAACCCTTGTCAGCCCAGCAGGGTCATCTCAAAAGTGGGACTAAAAGATATTTGTCTGCCTTTAACATGCCTTTCTGTAGAGGACATAAAGCTAACAACTTTAGTAGTTTAGAAGATTCTTGTGAATGTGGAAGGTCTAAAGACAAAAATTCTTCTTTTACCAGAATCTGAACCCCACCACTGCTGTTCAAGGTTTAAGCAAGACTTATCAATAAAAATAAGACATGATTACAAAATTTTAGCCGAATTTTATAAAATCTTACAACTCTTGATTGACAGATATTTGAAAAAAAACAACATTAAATAAAACTTGAAAACAATGCACTTTCTGCCTCTATAGAAATGTCCACTCTCTTTCCAGACTGGACAAAACAGTAGCCCGGGGAAATATTCTACCAACTGGACATGCTAAAAATAAAAATTTGTTGTAGGTAAGGGGATCAAAATAAAAAGTAAACATTAAAGGCCCTGATTACATAACGAATAGCACGCTGAACCAGTCAGCGAAGTCAAGCGGCATCAGTCGTGGTTAGTACTTAGATGGGTGACCACTGAGGAGCACCATGTCCCAATCGTTTGGTGTTGCATCCTTGGGTTAGACACTTTGCTTCCCCCACTGGATTCAGGTGCCAGGGGCAGCAAACGATCTTGTCAGAATACTAGTGCTGAAGCGCCTAACAGGCAATTCATACTGTATACTGACAATGAAATTGAGAAGGATACTGGAGTGTAAAAGCCTGCCAGGGGTAAACGATATATTGTAAAGCACATAGAGCATGATGAACTTCATGGATTTGAGCATAAAAGTGATATGCTTTATTTTATGTCGACTGCTGTTGTTGAAAAGGAAATTTTTTCACCATTCATTTGTCACTGTGTAAAAGTAGGTACTCACCTGTACAGTAATTTTTCCTGGATCATACTGGTGTTTGATGGCCAGATAATGGATGAGGTTTGGATGGCGTAGTTTGACTAGACTCAACACTTCTTGTTCTATGGCTGACACCTGAACATTTTATAAGAAATGAGAAAATATAATAATACAAATGTAAAAATTCTATGATGAATAAAAAACAAAGTATAAGTCTTATCTTTTTGTTTTCAAATACAAATAATATTTATCATCAATCGCTGCAAGTCAGTTCTAATGGTACTGATTGGCAAATTGAGAAATAATTAAACCCAAGGCACTTAAAAGTATTTAATTTTTTCATTTATTAACCACTTGGCTGCTACATCACCTACTACGTACATGACATAAACCCACTCACATGTGCTACTTCACATCCTATATCTTAGGTGTTTTCACCCCTCTCTTAATAAACCGGTAGTCATTTTTCGGGTTATCCCTAAATTATTTTTATATCAACGTATTCTTTATTCATTTCTCTTTCAAGTGGAGTTTATTTGATGATTGTGCTGCTATTTGTTACCGACATAAAACTGTTTATAGCGAGTCCATCAGGCCCGCTTGTCTAACATACAGGGTGCAAATTTAGTAGCAGCGAAGTTGTTAGGATGAAAAGAGTGATATGAGTGTCATTTAAAAGCAAAAAGTTTTTTTTAAATAGAACCCTTGACTCAAAAATGTAAAAAATGTAAGGAAACATCACACATCCCTGATATACTTCATTTAGTTAACTGTTAACATCCTTACTTGTTTGACATGTGCTGTTCCCTCCGTGTCCTCTCCCTTGTCCAAGCCACCGTTCTTTTTCCCTGCCTGTCGCCATTTCATTACCCACTCTGTCACGGCCACCAGATCGCCGGTCACAGCATCCATTCCAGCATACACTGTACTACCACTACTGCTGTGGCCTGGTGGGGGGGGGGGGGGGGGGGGGTTTATATA